>CAJNIZ010000401.1:7392-32101 GCA_905231905.1 Symbiodinium pilosum | reverse complement strand
CCCCTTCTCATCTTTGTGGTGGATGCCTCCGGGGCGAAGAACCTCGGCGGATGCACCCGCTCAAGTGAGGAATGGAAAATAAAATGGAAACTACTATTTAGGGTTTAAGGTTTAGGGTAATGTAGGGATGTATTACGCCAATAGTGCCATTATTGGCGAATATTCGAGAACCTAAATGGACCAGAACATGGAAATGAAATGGGAAACGAGATTATACGGGTTTATAAGGATTGGGGTTTCCCAGAATCAGGGGTCTTTTTGGATGTCCTCATAATGAGTGTTATTGGTCTATTTGGGGGGGCCCTCATTTTGGGACACTACCTCTTGGGTTCAGAGTTTAAGGCTCAGAGGTTTCTCATTTTATCAGTTCCAGGCTTACTGTTGGGTTGGAAGTGAGAGCTTTACGCATGGAAAAAACATCACCCTAAACCCGAAACCCTAAGCCAGCTTTTGGGAGGGGGTCACTTGCGACTTCTGCTGCAGGTCACTTGCAACATCTCAAGCATCCGAATTTGCTGCACGTCCAGTAAACAACGCCCAAAGTCGCTTGGGACTTCTCCGGGTTTGGGAACAGGATCAGGGCTTGGGGCCGAGTGCGTCAGGATGTAGGCTTAGGGCACGCAATTTAGGGGTGCTTAGGAGTAATTAGCATCTGTTTACTGCGCCTGACATATCGGGTGTAGGGTTCAGGGTACATGGTCTACGATTACGCGGATCAAGGTTTAGGGTCAAGGTGTGTATGGTTGCTGGCTATAGGGTTCAAGGATGAGGGCTCATGGTGTCGGATTGCTATGCTTAGGGTTGGGGCTGAGGATTCTTGTAAGTGGGGTGAATAATATAGTAGTTTCCATATTCTTTTCCATCATCCCTACAATATCCCATTAAAGTAGTTTCCATTTTCTTTTCCATTATCCGATATAAACCCATTGTAGGCTTTAGCCTTTCTGAAGAAACCTTTTGCTCCAGGAAGGTTTTTTCAAAGGTTTGGGGTATTCGGTCAGGGTTGAAGATTTGGCAGTTAGGGCATGGGGTTCTGGTACTGTAGAGCTTACAGGGACAACCAGTCCATTTCCTGGAAGTACGTGATTGCACGAAGATTTCGCTTGAAAACTGGCAAGAGCTGAGTGTTTTGGGGAGCTTGGCACTGCAGACGCCTTCTGGGGCTCAGGGGCTGTGAAAGGTTAGGATGTTCAAGGGGTGGACCATGGTGGGCGATGTTGTTTCAGTTTTCAGGCTCAGGGGTATTTTTGGGGGGAGGTTGGGGGTGGTGATGATAGTGCAGTCAACTGGCTTCCATTAACTAATTCTGGAGATGCCTTGGGTTTCGTATAGGATTCACGTCCAAAAACGAGGACGGCTTTGTGCTTTGCAAGGGGACTGTGCAAGCAGGTGTGCAGGGTTGAGGGGTCCAGGACAGCTCTGCACTGCGCGACAGGAACATGTGAGAAGCCACACGCTGCCCTCTTCCTGACTGCGGCTGATATAGTGTTGCCGACATGGACTGCGTTCTCACTCTACCTGCAGCTTCCTTCAAGGGTCTTACAAGGCTAACAAAAGTGGCAATATCACCATCATTAGCATCGCTCACGCTAGACGCTAGACTGTGTACTCCAGAACACTGTCGTTCGTCTGTCGGCACCGTGTGCGTAGAAACCATGCCCTACCCACGTGTGCTCACCAAATTCGAGTCCTGGAACATAGCCGCAGCCTTCGATACCTGGGTTGTGGTCTTATCTCCCTGGTGCTTATAGGAAGGAATGGGGCAACTGGTTGTAGGAGCTCTTGTTCGGGGCTAAACAGGGATTACGATATTGATCCATTCCCTCGTTTATGCAGACATCACAGATAGAGCTTCTGGTTCGATAAGTCGCCGGCAGCGACGGTTGAGATTCTTGACCCAAACATCCTATAACCCCTACATAATCCCAGCTTCCATTTCATTTTCCATTTTCTTTTCCCTTTCATTCTCCGTTATAGGGCCCTAAACCCTATATCCCATTATAACCCCAATATACTGTAGTAGTTTCCATTTTCTTTTCCATTTTCCATCCTTCAATGATCAGGAAGCCTGGACTTCGCAAAACTCTTTCCCAACGCTGACGCAGATACAGGGAGGCTGTCCCCGGGTGTTGAAGCACTCCACAAACGCCGTGTGACCGCAAAGCTTTTCCTTGTGCGGCTTATCCCAGCGACTCCTTGCAGAAAAAGGTGAACGCTGTGCGAGATTCGAGGTCGTAGGATCATGGGGCGTTAAATACTCTTACAAGGCCTTACACCCCTAACATGTGGATGTGAAATCAATATAATTGTGTGACTTCACCGCAGGCCCTGCACGGCAGGCTGGGGATAGGTTGCACTTGTCACTCTCATGGCTGCAAGCGTGCTTTTGCTATTCCTGCTGCTGGTTGCTTCTATCTATGACATATCTCAGGCCATGCTGAACTGAAAGCATATGAGGGGTTCCTGCACCGCGGGGTCTGCATTAGAAGGAAACCGACCCCCGGCGCCCCAGAAATTCTTACATGGAGGTTACATGAAAACAACTCGTAGTAAAACGTACAGTTCTCTCCCCTGTCCCTCTAAACAAATGTACGAAAAAGGTTTAGATGCATTAACATAACCAGCTGGCAGTCCTTGGGAAGACGCTAGGCCCTGGCTGCCTGCCCCAGTCGTATGCGATCATCTCCGGGCGGTTCTCGGCCGTGTCGAGTGTGCCGTCCAGGCCTCCCCAGTCCTGGGCCGCATGTAGCAGCACCATTCGGAGAGGGAACAGGGACTACCAAAAAAGTAGTTGCTGTTGCGCTGCTACGAGGTGCTACCTACAGCAAAAGCATGGAAGTAGTTGATGTGGTGCCACTAACTACTACCGATAGGAAGAGCACAGAAGTAGTTGCGGTGGTGGTGCTACTACCTACTACCTGCACCATGAACAGCACCAAGAAGAACATCAGCATTTCAGCAGCAGCAGTGGCTCCCGCTGTTGCTGCTCTGCCCTGCTGCCGCCTAGCCACCCACTTCTAGTCCCTAATGTAGACCCCTGATTAGTAAACCCCCTCCCCTTAATGGGGATTATAATAGGGATCCTAATATTAAGGCCCTTAAAAGGAAGGAGTTTACTAATCATGGGTCTACATTACTGATAAGAAGACTATTGATAGCAGCAAGTGTCGTTCACAATGGTAATCCTTTCTAGCGAGTGCGATGGCGACGACACCAGTAGCTGTCATACAGCAAGGCAGGTAACCGTGATTTTACACTTTCATCTAATGCGCAGTGATAGGAAGGAGGATGCTGAGATGATCAAGGACACACCAACGACAGCATTGTGACCATCAGCGGTTCTTTCTGAAGAACGAATGAAGTGGGGTGGCTTTAACTTGTTTTACGGGCTCGCGCCAAGCATTAGTCCAGTTCTGGTTTAAGCATTGCCCAGGGTCTCCGATGAGGAAGATGTGCATTTCTCCTGTGCCGCTGATTTCGGTGGTGGGCCAGTGCTGGCCCTTGTAGCCCATAGCAGTTTTGGGCGGCACGCAGCCAACGCCTTCATCGTCGTCATCGCAGCCAGGCCTCTTGTCCGCATACAGCTGCTGGCCAGCAAAGCAGTCGAGGCACGGAGGGTTGCTGCAGCCTGGACGCGATCTCCCAAATTCAACTTCTAGCTGAGGCTTGACCTGAAGTGCTTGGACTAATACCTTACTGTCTACAATACTTCACGCTACAGCAAGGCTGATTTTCGTCGGCCTGAACATGGAGGCAGCCCACACCATTTCCCACCCGGCGGCGCACAGAAAAACAATCGCTGGTAGTCCGCTTCGTTCGCCTGGGTGTGGCTGACGCCGGCGATGCCTCAGACTCGCGGAACTCAGAAATAGGCTAGCTAGGGCAGCTAGGAAGGTTGGAAGGTCTGTAGCTGTTAGCCCAAAAAAGAAGCATGGCCGAAATGATGGGAAACGCATTCGTCCACTGGCGGTAGAGAAAGAAAGAGAGAGAGAGAGAGAGAGAGCGAGAGAGAGAGAGAGAGAGAGAGATAGAGAGAGCGAAATAGACAGACAGGCAGACAGACAGACAGACAGGCAGGCAGGCAGGCAGGCAGGCAGGCAGGCAGGCAGACAGAGACAGACAGAAATAGCTATATAAAGAGCCTCAGGGAGAGTGATGCAGAGCTCCAAGAAGCAAACACGACACTAGCTTGGATCCATGCCAGGTACGCTATAGCATACCCCAAGTATCAACACGCTGTCAGTAGAAGCCATGCTTGGGCGCTTAAGACTGCTTGTAAGGTCTAGCGTTTTCCTTCTCCCGATACGACCTTCCAAATCCCAAATCCGGCTGCAAGCCAAGCGTGGGCAGCAGAGATGTCTTGGGTTTAAGGCTGTAGAAGGTTGTGAAGGGCTTCATTAGCAACGCCCTCAGCTTCTCTCCCAAGGCGCACATTGCGCCAGGAAATTCAATGTGGTGTTCATACCTATCTATCGAAGCGAGAAACACTAGGAAAAGCAATAGATCCTGAGCCGGACTTCCTCACAGTCCGACCCATGCAAAAAAAAAGGCCTACAAAACCCACCACTCTAAACCCTGAACCATGTAACAAAAGAAGAGGATCCCTCCTCTAAAGACCTGAAGGAAGCCATGATTGTGGCACGTGCTCGTAGAGCAGCCCTTCAAGCAGGAAGCCTGACTGGTACTTCCTACACGATTACCCGATTACCCCCTAATAATGTATGTGCAAATATACAGAGAGAAGGGCTCAAAGGGGTTATATAGGTAGGGATCATACGGTTGTATAAAACCCGTGCAATAGTCCCTGTACTGCCCTACGAAGCACCAGGGAACAAGCCGAAGGCTAGCCGAGGCTCTCTCCATGTTCTTGAACCAGGACACAGCACCAGGGTCATACTTCCCTCCGCCTGCACACTGCGTTTTAGGGTTTAGCGTTTAGGGTTTGGCGTTTCGGGTTGTTTTTTTTGTCTTCGGCTCTTTTACGTCTGTACGATCATCGTGGTTTCGGGTTTAGGGGTTGGGGTGTAGAGTTTAGACTTCAGGGTCTAGAGCTAAAGACCCTAAACCCTAAACACCCCTACGTAAACCCTGTTCCTCCCTACCCCGGGGCCGGTACGGCTGGACAAGGTCTATGGTGTTTAACGGTCCGGAACTTCATGGGCAACTCCCATCAATGCGAGGCTACGAAAAGATCCTTGGATGAATCGAACAACAATGCGGCCCTGTATGCAATGCCAGGTGGTCACAAATCACAAGCCACTCATTTCCTGTTGTGCGGTCTTTGTACCGGGGATGCTAGGGTTGTTGGGTATATGAAGGTGATGCAGAAGTAACCATACTGCTTTTGGGCATGTGCGGGCTGAGCTTTACTAGATTGAGCTAAAGAATCACATGGGGCCTTCCAAAAGCAGGATTCCCCTTCTACCGCCCCTAGTATGGTATGGTCCTTATCTAAGGGAGGATCCCCTGATTTCTGGAAACCCCACACGCATCCTGACTGACCATGGTGCAGTCCTGGTAGCTACGTTCTGACAGCGCGAGGTCTGAGAGATCGTTAGGGTTTATAGGGTGTAGGGGTGATATATAGGTCATCCCGCTCAAGCCACGAATGGTCACTCCATGGGATTATTGTAATTATGTTGGGGTTCCGGTCTACATTTCTGCTAATTACCCATTGTTGGTGTCTGTTAGTGGGTTCGGATACCACATGTTCTGAACTTCTACGCGACACCTGCTCCGAAACTTCAGGGAGTGCTATTCGCGATAAGAATCTTGAAGTAGCCTTCCTGCGGTGGATGCTAAAAATCCTGCATTACCCTAGGTACCTTATACCTTTGGGAATTGTTGTGCTAGAGTATAGCAAAGTTATGCAGAATTGTGAGTATCAACCGTAGCCTTCCTGTGCATTGAGGTCTATTTCAGGTATCCTATATTACACTTCTAATTTCCAGGAATCTAGGAGCAGCATGTCCTTGGTAATTATTGAGGCTTCTACACTACATAGCAACCCCGCACAAAGCACAACAACGCAAGCTACCCACCGCAGCGTGAGAATTGCCAACCTGCAGCCCACATGACGGTACTGCGACACTCCTGGCACAATGAGGCTTTATGCCTCCATGTGGGGCTGTTAAGACCAACGACAGCAAAACATTGCCATTGATGGGTCCTTTTAGACGGGGCTCTAACGAGAAAGGGAAGTGTCCCATGAGGTACTATTAGTTGAGGGACATGCTCAGGCCTCACATGTTGAGACAGTCCCATTTGGTACATGCCTGAACCACTGCCAGGCAGGCATGAAGAGATAGGTTCCAAGCATTTCTGCGTACGCGGCCTTCTGATGATTGCAGTAGTGCGGACATTCTGGGTTGCTGTTAAGGAACTTAAAATAAGTTACTATATTGGGGAAACCCTTTATTTACTATATATACCCATTATGGTAACTTAATTTAAGTTCTTGAACAGCAACCCAGCATTTTGCTGGATTCTTCAAGCAGAACTCGACCCCAGCCCCGGCTTGGCGACACCGTGAACTAAACCCCTTGGGGCTCAGAACCCAGGGGTATAATATGAGGGTGAAATAGGGATAACGGAAAAGAAAAGGGAACCTATGATATTATACTGGAGTTATATAGGGTGTTAATGTGGGGTTTCACATGAAATCTAAACCCTAAACCCTAAACCCTAAACTTGGTCCTCATTCTCGATCAAATGCAGGCCGCCACACTGCTGCAAAGTTGGCTCTGGCTCTGAGGTGTTGTCCGATGAGCGGCTGCCTCGGAACCTGAACGGCTATAGTAGCCCTTGAGTAGATAGCATATAGGGTTTAGGGTTTAGGGGTTGTAGTCCCCCTTAAATAGATAGAATATAGGTTTTAGGGTTTAGGGCTTAGGGTTTAGGGGCTATAGTCCCCCTTTAAATAGATAGAATATGGTGCATATGGCGATCTTATTATAACATATCCAAACCCATGGTCTATCTACTTAAGGGTAACCATCGGAACTCCTTGAAGCTTCAGATATGTTTGAAGGGGGGTTATATGAGCTGTAGTCTAAACTCCTAGTATCCCCCGCGATAACCCCTGTAGGTGCCCATAGTAATCCTAACAATATATTGCGGTCTATATTGCGGTCCTCTATTCATGGAAACTACCAGCTAGAGCTTGACTTACAAGACTTGCAACCCACGTGTGGATGTCCTTCCTTTTTTGGGTTATGTCCTAAATTTTATAGGGTGTATCCCTTAGACCCTACGCCCTAAGCCCTTCACCCACATCCTCTTTCTAGGTAAACCCTACACCTCTACAAGGCCAAAACGTCCAGGAACCTGAGCTGCGAGTCCGGACCTTCCGCGGCCGCAAGGCCCGCAAGAGCCGCGAGCGTCCCCACCTTGCCAAGACCTCAGCTTTAGGGTTTAGGGTTTAGGGTTTAGGGTTCGGGGCTTAGTTAAACCCAATATGTTAGGGTTCTATTGGGGTTATATTGGGATAATGGAAAAGAAAATGGAAACTACTAGGGATTATAGGGGTTATATAGGGTTTATATAGGGGTTTTAGGGCTTAGGGGTTTAGGGGTTTGGGTCCTTGGGATTAGGGGTTTACGGTTTCAGGGGTTTAGCGGTTTTTGGGGTTCAGGGGTTTTAGGGCTTAGGGGCTTAGGGGCTTGGGGTTTAGGGGTTTTGGATTTAGGGGTCCAGGAGTTTAGCGGTTTTGGGTTTAAGGGGTTCAGGGATTGAGGAGTGGGCTTAGAGCTCTGCTAGCTTGTTCCAGAAGAACCTACTCGAAGCATCCAACTCCGGTTTTTCTAGCAAGTGCTAGTAGTAAAGACCTTAGGTTTTGGGTTTTGGTTGAGTTCCCAGGTTCCCTACAGGCATAGCCGGGAATTTTGTCCTGCTTCTGGACATGAAACCATAGGAGACATTCACAACGTTGCCGGTTTTTATGAGTACCGCTGTCTTGTAACACCAATTGCCAATTACCTGCAGGTTTCTGGGTTATGCCTGGTAAATCAGGGCGTAACTACTATTAAACTGTAGGTGATTGGGGTTATAGGTTGGTGAGTACTGAGGAACGGAAGGGATCATTAAATGTCTATGGTGTTATGAGGATTATATAGGGATTAAGGGAAACAACAAATGAAGATCATTGTCAAACCTAATTACCCATGTTCAGGGAACCCTCCTGCCCCTGAGGGGGGTTGGGAACGACGGATGGCTGCCAGACTTGAAATCCCTTTTGGGCATCTTAAATTTCAGTGAGGTCGCATGGGCAAACCTAGACAAAGCAGAATGATTTGACAACCCCTTTGGATGCCTCCTGCATCCACACCCCCTTGAAGAAAAACGGTATTGTACTGTAGGTGACTTTCCTCTCTCCACACATGACCCTGCTGCGAGAGGCAGGGGCATCATGGAAGGTTTAGGTCCCTTGGGGTGGGAACTGAGATCTGGGACGACAGCGATCCTCAGCAGAAAGATTTTCTCGTTCCAGGGATGAACTCCGTGGAGATCTTTTGCTTTCTGAAGGGTATCTGTTAGGTGGACCACCCACCCAGTAATAGTGACTATTAGGGATAATAGGAATCATATTTGGGTCCTCCTATATTCCTATTATACCACTATGACAGGGTGGGGGTCCTCCTAAGGTATCTGTCCTTGCTTGGCATTGCCTGAACTGAATAATTCATCAAGCCACTTGATTCCCCACTAGACTATCTGGCGTGGGATACACGGAAGGTTACATAATCCCTCAGGCCCCAGCGGAACTCCCGAAAACGTACCACAAGCGCAAGTCCCACTTGCTGAGATCTCTGGGCCAAAAAGGTTTACACTACTTCTTATCTAGTATGATAGGACAGGGGAAGCCAAAAAGTATAAAGTACGATTACCCAGCTACTAAGGAATCCATCCAAGAGGCAAGGCCACATTTGCTCCTTGTTGGTCTGTACAGGCACCAGCTAAGAAGCTCCTTTCTTTAAGCAACGAGGCTGCGGATGATCACAACTCCGCACGTCGCGTCCTACTGTGGAAATGCAGGTATGTAGTCTACCCAGGACACAGTTCTCCTAATTCCTGCTGACATGCGCAAATATATATATATATATGCGATCTGCACATTTACTATGTAAAAATACGACAGTTTCCGTGCCTGGAATGGGTACAAAAGAAGCAGTGCCAATCCTATGACAGAAATGTAGAGAAGGAACGGTGCTTGCAATTGAGAGGGATCACTCACCTCCTGCAGCGAATGCAACTGCGACATCCATCCAAGTTTAGAAGGCCGTAAACAAGACATGGTAGCTGCAGTAAGCAGTGCTGAAATGGCTTCATTAGTCTGGGGTGCTGTTAGGAAAGTTACGGTAATAAGGAAACCCTTCAATTTGACATAACTTACACATGTTATGGTATCCTAAAATGAGTTCCTCAACAGCATCCCAGTAGTATGGGCTTTACATCGTTTGGAGGGGCACGTGGGGATAGCATGGGCGCGTCAGGTGCAGCCGCAACGCTTAAAGATCCCCTGGCGGAGCAAGAACGGATTTCCACATATTGTTCCACAGCTTTGACACCCTAAACCCTAAATTCTGTAACCTAAACCGGTCTTGGGTCAGATTCTTGAATCCAGTAGGGGGTCACTTTTTCTGTGCCATGTAAAAGTTGCAGTTCAGTTCTGCTGGCGTGAAACAGAGAAGAACTGTGCTGAGGTGATTGGGCAACACCTTGGTCCAAGAAAGCAGAGCTTTTACATAAGGGTCTAGGGTTTAAAGACATTTGGCATCCCTTTTTGGGCGCACTCCTGTTGAAGGATGATCTATTTCGGGGACTTTTTTTGTGGAAATACCCACATAGCTCTAGCTCGAAACCCTAAACTTCCCTAAACCCTCAACCCTAAACCTCTTATACATGGCTCCCTTCATGTCACTACGCCACAGGAGCCCCCAGATGATGACTACGAAGACAGATGACGTGAGACTCCCCTCTTCAACCTGCACGAGCAGGTTCTGGCAAGATAGGACAGTTTCCCAAAATTAGGGGTTATCTTGGGATAATGGACAATGAAACGGAAACTACTATTTAGGGTTTCGGGCTTCCCAGAATTAGGAGTACCATTTTGGGGGTCCCTACAATAAGGGCATTTGTATTTGGGGGTCTATATTGGGGTTCGCCTATTTCGGGAAACTACCATATAGGAGTATTGAAGGCCTCGCTCGGCGAAAGCCTGGGGACGGTTACCAAAATGGCGCGTCTGGCACAATCTGTACTTATGAAGTGTCGGAGTCTGGGGCTTGGAACGGGTGATTTTGAGGATACAGGATATGCTGTCAAATGTCAGGCAAAGATAAACAGACTCCCCTGCCCCCAACCCCTCCCGACCTCGTGATGAACCAGGGGCTCTGCAGCCCTAATTTGGTACCTTAGCAGCTCCCTGCTGACAAGGAGGGGTGCTTCGGTTCTTCCACGGTGCCATTCCCTCAAACCTGCCTCGCAACAATTTCTCACAAGGGTGTATTCTTGAAATATAGGTGCCCAAAGATGCTAGGAACATGGGGATCTTACAAAGGGACTCCTGGGGCTCCTATGGAAGACTCTAGACCGGTCATGTTGAACATCAGAGCAACATGGTATTCAGGAGCGACCGACAGAACATGCTAAACTTACCGGTGGTTAGTAGGGAATAAGGGAATCTAATTCCTATATCGGCCCTTTATGATCCCTGTATGGCATATTACCTTGAAGAGGCCTGAATAATTGCCAACGTGATGGTTTTCTAGATTTTCAATGTGAAAATTACCATGCAGGGTACCTCCAGTAGAGTTAATTATCTTAGGCCCCTGTCTCAGACTCTTCTTGAAAGAGCCTGCAAGAATCTTGACTTCCCTGCTTCGTCCCTCCCCATAAAGACAGGAACGTGCTGAACTTCGTAGAACATGATCAAGATAGAATGAGAGGTTGCTCACAGGGGGAAACATTGGGCAGCTTCATACGTGAATCTGCCATCCCTGGGCATGCGCGGAAATTCTGCTTTCAAACAGTGCTGACAGCATATTGAGAGAACAACAATATGTACCAACCTTTCACGCTTAGTATGCAGGCTGCGCTGCAGACGCAGGATTTTGTTGAGTCCTAATGGCACCATCGAACTTCCTGACAAGGCCTCGAAACAGAAAACTCTTCGCCACGGCCTCCGACAGGGCAACCGGCAGCAGTAATTAGTCTTTCCTTGTCCGCCGCCAGGCATATGATATACGGTCCACGCAACTCTCCCATGCGGGATGGTTGGCTACCCGCAGTACGAGGGCACCAGCAATGTGTGTAGGTTGGTGGACAAGAACGACTCCCACGCATGGAGCCGGCGTGGCTACTTGAAGGTAAAGCCTTTGCGCACTTTACGCCGCTTCTGTGAAAGGAGCAACTCCTCATGCCTTAAAGGCGGAACGGTTGGGATCGACAAGGCAAATGTGAATTCGGACGACCAAGCCATAGCCATGGTTCAGTGCGAGCAGCGACACCTACTGCCTTTGGCAAGTGTGCCGCAAATCTCTGAGAGCCACAGAAACTTTGTCTGCAAGCGATGCACGCCCTGTCAACTGACAAGGCGCTGACATACGAGCTTGTTAGCTCATCTCCGACTCTCACGTGCAAACCGAAGATGCTTGCAAGGTGCTTGGTTGTCGTACGCTATATAGCAGTTCTTCTCCTGGAAGGCATAAGTTCAGCACTCGAGGCTAGAGAATGCCTTATCCCAAATAGGGACCCCAGAATCTCCTTGTCAGCTCCATTGACGTCTACAGTCCCCAAGGGTACCCCCAATTTTGAGAAACGCCACCCAAAACGTGAGGGTTTGGCAACCGCTGGGCTTGGCATCTAGTTGGCAACCTCATCGCAGCCCTACACACACAATGATCGTACAATGCCATGATCCGGAAGTTACAAGCTACATCAACGGTCTCCCATGGAGCCTCCCTTCCTGAAACGGTATGCAATCCCATCGCGTTATATTATACGTCATCCGCCCCAAAAAAACAAGACAACCTGAAGTAGCCCAAACACGTGATTGGGTGTTCAACATGAAGGGAAAACCCTAAATCCTAAACCTAGAATCATGGGTTCCCCTACTACCCCCCTCTATACTACCCCCCCCCTAGGTTCCCACCTTAATTAAGGTTGAGCATAACTCGCGGTAATTTGAGGGGAACCTTGGGGGATGGTATGGGGGGTAGTAGGGGAAACCATGATAAAACACTAAAGCCCTAGCACCCCAAAATCCTAAACCCTGTGGCCAAGCCACTCGTCAGGTGCGGCAACCTTGGGGTAGGCGAAGGATGGTATTGCAGGCATTGCAGGCAGCCACGCCGAAGATGAGGTTGAAGAAGATGGATCTTCAACACTATAGCCGGCCTGGTTTGGGGTTTAGGGTTTAGGATTAAAGGTTTAGGGTATAGGGTTTTGGGTTATAGTGGGTACACATGGACCCCAGGGTTAAGGGATTAGGCTCATGGAAGCTACTTCAGCATGATAGGGTATATATTGGGGTTACATAGAGGTATATGGGGTTTATGTAGGGATGATGAAAAAGAAAATGGAAACTACGGTATAGGGTATATGGTATATAGGTTAAGTGGACCTTTCAGTAGTAGTGACTATAAGAGATAATGGTAGTTATATTATATAAGGTCCTCTTGTATTCCTAGTATACCACTATGACACGGTGGGGGGTCATCCTAAGGTATAGGGCCTCAGAGAAAGGGCTTCAGGTTCAAAATTTAAACTTGGGGATTGGGGCTTGAGGGCGTGGTAACTAATGCGGCATACTGTAGTGGTCAGGGAAATTTGAATATGGATTTGGGACATATTGTGCGTTGCCCATGCAAGGGTGCCAAAAAGACAGTCTTTGTAATTCAGGCTTCTACGAGATCTCTAAATCCATTAGTACAGCCATCTACTTTCATGCGGTGGCCCCATTTCCAAGGTTCGTTTGGGTACTCACATACTCCTGGCGACTATGTGTCAAGAGCAGAAGTAAGAACCCCCACGAAGCCCAAATTTCTGCAAGCCTACACAATGTATATGAGCTGTAGTCTAAACTCCTAGTGCCCCCTTTAATAACCCCTATAATACCCCCCCTATATATTCTGCTTTAAGGAGCTTAGAGTCTAGCTCAGATACACTTATTTTGGGGCTTGCGCCCCCGTGCTTGAGAAGGGAATGGAAAAACAATGGGAGCTACCGGAGCTGCTGCAATATTTTGGACTTGGGACGTTGAAATCTTACTGGTGCTGAAGAGGAAGCGAGTGAACATGTACCAGTGTCAGGGAATCATATGAGCCATAGTCTAAACTCCTAGTATCCCCCTTAATAACCCCTATAGTAGTCCCTATATAAACCCCTATATAACCCCCCTCTCAGGAGTTTAAACTATAGCTCATATAGGAGCTGCTATAAGGATCCACTCCCTCACTCCACTGTTAGCACCCGTCAGGCCAGGGACAGCGATTGGCCTCACTTGAGCAGCCAACATGGGCCAAAGACGGCTTACACACTCCCTAGAGATCCAAATAGCCCAATGCAGGTAATATTTACAGACTTTGGGGCCCAATGTAGGTATTATTTGTATACTTGGATCCCCAGGGACTATAATGCACCAAAATTTATCCTACTATAATGGTTTCCAGTTTGTTTTCCATTATTCCCTATACAACCCCAATAATATACCCCATATTCTATCTACTTAAGGGGGACCCGTATCTTTCACTGGTAGCCAAAATTCCCCAAGCCGCGCCCGGGTCTGCACACCCATGCTTGCAAGGATAAGGGGTCTTGAAAGGGCCCTGTCGCAAAACTCTGCAAGACTATGTAGGCTGCATGTTGGGAAGCTCGCGTAAAGCTCTAGAAGTTTGGGCGGAGCAAGTAAAACCTGGCTTCAACGCGTACTTCTTGAGATACATACCTCATGGAGCTCAAGAACACGGCTCACAATTTGATTCCGTCGGATTTGATACATTCCCAACTCTGAAGAAAGCCGAACTAAGGTGCAAAGCAAAGCCTTCAACCTACGCCAGTTCCATCGAAGCTGGATCGAAACCTTGTCGAAAGCCTGCAGAAAGTGCGCATACGCTCCCTTTCTGCCTGCTGTGCCACTGACGCGGATTTTTGCGACGTTCTTTGTTCACCTCGTGCACTCTCCAAAGTACTACAACCCCCTAGACTCACAGCAAATCTGAGCTGTTTGAAGTGCCCGAGTAATGACGGGGGCGACAGCGGGGCGAAGGGTCTGCCAAAAGAAGTAAGCAACAGCTTGCCCACCTACATAGCCAGTGTTCAGGTGCAGTCAGCATCATACATTATTCTACTCAGCTGACTGGTGGTTAGTAGCGAATAAGGAATTTCAATCCCTATATAGTATATTCCCTACTCCAACAAAATAGATACCCTATTATGATATAGTAGTTTCCATTTTCTTTTCCGTTATCTCTATGCAACTAGCATGTCCCAATATCATTCCCAAGAAGCTGTAATAGTTTCCATTGTCCTCTCCATTCTTCTGCTCAATCTCTACTCACCGGTTTTGCTTTGAATGTGCATCATGTGTCCATCGAGAGTGCAGGTCCGCTTGCTGGAGAGGGAGGTCCTGGGGATCCTTCTTTAGGGTCTAGGGTGTAGGGTCAGGGCTTAGGGTTTAAGGTTCAGGGTCTAGGGTTTAGGGCTTCGGGTTTAGGTTGCAGGGTTCGGGGTTTAGAGTTTAAGGCTCAGGGTTTGGGTTTTGGGCTTTGGGCTGAGGGTTCGGGGTCTACGGAGACTTTCTAGTGCTTAAGTTGGACTCGCTGCATGATTATTAGTAACCCACTACAGGAGAGTGATGACTCCCCTCCAGCTAATAACCACCCATATGATACCATTATATATATTAGGTTGTGGAGGGGCTGTTATGGGGGGAAAGGATTATGCAGGGATTGTTATGGGATCCACTCCCCCAACCCCCTCAAGCACCAGGAGGCAAGCTCTGACTCTGCAAGGGCTTCCCTATCCCTGGAACTCAGTCTCTCGAAGTCTAGGTAGGATATCCGATTGATTAGTATATGATACGGCTTCAGGTTTCAAGACAACATCTGCAAAAAAACTTCCTGAATTCTGAAGATAGCGGCCCTGAATGCCGAAGTTCATACTCTGGTAATGACTCTCTTCAATCTATCCGGTATGACAGGTTGATAGAAGCACACAGCGAATGCTTCCCGCCTTCCCTTGGCTGACCTTTTTCCATCTCACCACTGCCTTGGCAGAGGAGGCCTACTGGACCTAAAACACCCTACCTACACCCTAAAACCAAGATTCAAATTAAAATCTGAGGCCGAAGGCTTCAGTTATGCGTCTGGCCTTGAGGGTCATGATGTTCCACAAATGTGGTAGTTTCCGAAAGTGAGGGGAACCCAATATAGAACCCAAACTACGCTGCTCCTGATTATAGGATTATAGGACCTGAAAAAGGTACCTCTATTTTTGAGAACCCCCATGTATCCCTTTAGGAGGAGACCAAGGACTTGCAGTGGTAAGGGAACTTTAGAGGAATATATGTCTCTCTCATATATCCCCAGTACTCGATAATCAAATCTCAAAATGGACAGGAAATTGGAAATTGACATGGATCCTGCGAGTATTTACTGGCTGATAATGATTAAGGCTGATTAAGGAATGACGTACGGAGACACAGCATGGATCCGATCATTTTCGATCACTTTATAACCAACACCGTGCTGAATGATAAGATCGTGTACATTACCTAGGGGATTCTAAAAAGCGGCCGGGCGACTTCTGAAACTGTTCATCGATGTCTTCACCGTGGCACAAGAATCGATTCGCGAAACCTCCCGAAGGCTGGCTTGCAACATAAAAATGCCCAAAAAGGCTCCATGCAGGATCCGTACAGCCAAAGACACCAGGACTTCAGCTGGGGCTCATCTTACGAGGTTTTATGAATGGATCGCATAGAAGCTCTGGATATGTAGTGCTTGCCTGAAATCAAGTATCCCTTAGTTAAGGCAGGGTTCTAGTAAATTCAATCCTCTTTGTGAAGGTGTAATGAGCTCTCCCGCCAGGCGCTGCTTAGCCTCAGCTTGTCTCCTGTCTATTAAAGTTTAAGTGTTTACGGTTTAGGGTTACAATTCTTTGCAAATCTCATAATTTGTATGAAGCTTTGAGAAATCACAGTCCCCATTATATAGCCCCAAATGCAAAAACCTTTAATCTTCATGGGAATCCCAAACAAAGGACTCCTAATTTTTGGAAACCTCCACACATCACGGCATCCCCCTGGCTCTGAGTCACTCTTCAAGAGTTCAGCATGACAATCCGTTGAATTCACATACACCTTAGCCCCAAGGGTCCGGTATACAGTAGTGATATACTTTCATGTCGTTTCGTGGTTATCGTGACGTAAGCTGTGGGGAGTATATGACGATTGTATAGTTTGGAACATTTGGGTAACGAGCGCAGAACTGATAAGGCCGCGAGGGCTCTGCCAGTTTGGATATGGAGCTCCACCGGCCGCAAGCCTGTTCAAAAAATGAATAGTGTGGACCTTCCAGTATTTCATTTCTTTGGGATTTTTGAGGTCCCGGTTTTCCTGCAAGACATCACGCCACAAAAGGCCCAAAACACCACCACGTTGATGGGCCAGGCAAATTCTATCAGCTGTAGGACTCTGGTCACAAGAAATCACTCTGCAGGGAGTCGGAACACTTTTTGGCTTTCCTGTGAATACTTTGTGGGAACCCTGAAAGACACCGAAACCATAGGCGTCAAGCTTGAAACCTCCTTCCTCCTTCCCATCCACCCGAACACGAAAAGTGAATCAAGTACACGGGGAGTCCTCTCTGCTGTCTGACCCGTCGGAATGCAGCCGACCGACCTGCATTACGAATCTTGGGGCTATGGGTCTGCTGTCCTTGAAAGCTTGTGGTATATTGGGGATATATAGGGCAAATCAAGAAGAAATGGAAACTACTATGGTATATTGGGAATATAGCTCTCCCTTAAAGCTTAGGGTTTGGGAACCCTATGTGAGTGGTGGTTTCTTGGTGGTTGAACCAAGAAAATACATCCTACTCGCAGAATACTAGACCAGACCCGAAGGGAGGACATAACCTCACTTGGTACGGAAAAAGAACATGGGAAATGAGATGGAAACTACTATTTGCAGTTTAGCTCTTAGTGTGCAGAATGCAGAAAGAAATGGGAGATGAGATTGAAACTGATATGATATGGAGGTGTGCATGGTTTAGGGGCGAGGTGCACGTAGGCATGTTGTAACACACCAATGTTCTCAATAATGAGAAGGGGCGGTAGGAGATTGTCTGGTTTTACCTTCGGGGCTTCCCTAGCCAGATACCAAAAACAGTATACTAGTAGGGATCCTGCATGAGCTGACTATACCATTATACAACCCTAATTCCCAAGGTATACGGTGCTTTGGGTAATGCAGGATTTTAATCTCCACCTTGAACCCTGTATCCTAAAACCTAATCCATAGAGATCCAACCCTAAACCCTAAACCCTAAACCCCTATTTCCCCTATTTCTGTTTCCACTGAAGGGGTATCCTCAGAAGGGCCAGGTGGGGTTCACGTGTTCGCTGTTCGTGTCTTTCAAACTTTAGGAACTTATCATGGGAATAGAGGGTTTAAGTCTAGGGTTTGGGATAATGGCAAAGAAAATGGAAACTACTATATTATGATAGGATATGTGATATATACATATGTTCATATAACAGGAAGGCCCCCCCCCCCCAATTCTACATAAACGTTTCCAAGACACGGAGGTGGCTGCAAGCTATTAGGCACTATTAGATTATACATATATATATATATGTATCTGTCTCTGTGCTGTGTATATTGGGGTTGTATTACTCCCTGTGGTTCAGCACTGGCACAACATGCCCCATTTGCTGTTACAGGGCCAGTGGTTGTTTCAACAAAAAGTGATTCCCAAATGCGGGCCTACGCGAAGTGTCTCAACAAGGGGGATTCTCGGCATCAAACATAGGTGCTTTGGAAGCAGTAAGCTTACCTTTGGTTACCTGGGAATATAGGGACTACTATAAGGATCCATTCCTCCCTAAACCCTAAACCCAGCACGGGACTACTGTAAGGATCCACTCCTTCATTCCTAGCTAACCAAAAGGTAAGTAATATATACATATATATATATATCCTATTGTAATATAGTAGTCCCTATATTCCCATAATAAGTGCCAATTCCTAAACATTGAAAGGCAATTCCTTTCGCAAGGTGGTTTGCCAGTAGCTTGGGTTAAGCCCCAAATATAGCATTGAGGAGGTACTAGGATAGTGATTATGTAGGGTAAAGGGTTTTAGGGTAGGGATTATGTAGGGTTTAGGGTTCTAGTGGGGATTATGTAGGCAAGTTTAGGCCTTTAGGATAGGGATTATCTCGGCCTTAGGGTTTAGGGCTTACCTGGACCCCCAAAGTATGTGGAATAATGGCATTGTAGAAATTTTCTACTGGTTTTGGACCATTATCATACCTACTGTTGGGGTTTAGGTACCCGTATGATGGCCCTGTAAAAGGAAGTGTGTTTTTCTCCTGCGGTCTTTCCGCAACAAGCATGTTTGAACATGAAATGACCCTCACATTTTTGCGGTTGGTTCGACATGGCAAGCAAACTCTGTCCCAGCTTTCACCCTAAACCCTACATAACCCATTATAGTAGTTTCGTTCCATCATCCCCATATAACCCCACTAGTGGAAAAGAAATGGAAACTATTATAATGGATTATCATGGATTATATAGGGTTCAGGGTTTAGGGGTTCAAAATTGCTCCTAAACCTAAGCAAGCTTGTGGAATTTGGGATGCGATGGTCAAGGCGTCACCCTGGCCTAATTCAGATGTTCATAGGATATAGCCGGGGCCGCATAGCACATGTCACTTAACGAGGTTGTCATAACCATGCATCCGTTTTTGGACAGTTGCACAACCACGACCATAATATGAAAATAGGTACCCCAGTTTTGCAGGACTCCGGAAAGACAAGATTTCCGATCTGAGCCCTTGGACCCATAGAGTGTAGGTAGGCCTATTACGAACAAGAATGTAATGCATTCGATTACAAGCCAGAAGAGTATAACCTCGTCATAACTTGCTTGTTTGCCGACTCCATCAAGCTCTCTAAGGGGTTAGAGAGCTAAGCCCCCCCTTGGATAAACTTGAGCCGCTCTTTTGTATAGGCCAGCCCCGTAACCCTAAACCCTAAACCGTGTGAGGACTATGTAGGTGGTCGCTTCGTTTGGATCCTTTGAGTGTCCGGCCCTTGTATCTTACCTTTTGGTTGGCTACGAACGAAGGGGTCGATCCTCTCAGAGTAGTACCTATATAACATTATAGAACCAATTATGGTAGTCTCCATTTTCTTGGCCATTCCTACATTCCCAGCTCACCAAAGGTAAGTTGTATTTTGAACCCTGTAACAAGCGAGCATGGGTTCGCCATCGTCGGAGAGAAGTCCATCTGGTGGGCCTCCAGCAGCCTTTTCATGCCTGTGCCAGTAGATTTCTGTTGTCCACTCAGATCTACAACTACTTAATGTGGTTTCTAGGAAGTCTTTGCGACCAAACCGGATTATAATGTAGATAATAGAAAAGAAAATGGAAACTACTATACAGTATATTGGGGTTTTATAGGGGTTATACCGGGATAATGGGGTTATAATAGGGATCCTAATCTTAAGGCCCTTAAAAGGAAGGACACTTCACTCCGGCTGCAGAGCATCGAAGCTATACGGCTGATCTGTATGGGACATGGAGCATGTGGGAACACCAGAGGCCACACCTGCTAGAAACGATCCTCCATCAACATAGAACTGATACTAGTACGTAATAATACCAACAACAGCCATACAACACAGCAATATGAATTGAAATAATAGTACAGGTTGTAGAAATGGTGAAACAGCTTTAATGTCAGTCCTGATGGAATCACACCTAAAGTCTGCAGGAGGGGATTCTCTTGGTTCCTTATGGGATGGCGCATTTGTGACTGAGTGTACGACGGGGCACAACGTATGAGAGTAACGTCCCCAGGAAGGTGTGCCCACAACATTAAGATGGCTATGAAATTCCATCAGAGGGGTTAGGGTTAAGGATTTATATGGAGTTTGGGGTTTAGGCTTTCGGTTTAGGGTGCCCCCAAACAAGGACTTGCCTGAGACATTTCCACCATGATGATGAACACAAATCCGGAACCCGTAGCCGCCAAGCTAAACTCCAACTCAAAAAACCCACAGCACTCGACTCTGCAGGATTCAATGCTAGGAAGCTTTGTTGCATGCATTGCGACTTTGCAAAAGAAGCACTGCTGTCGCCATCTTGGCTCAACCAGAAGCCTTTAATTTTTTTGTAGGCGGGGTCCGTGCAAAAATGTCTGCCGAATGTCCCAGGTTGTAGAAGGGCCTGGGGCTACTCAAACAGCCCAGTACCCATTAATTGACGTATGCTTCAATATTTCAAGGAACAGACCGTCATAGAAGGGTCGGCTCCAGCCTGACCCACAGGCCCTAAACCACGCGATGCCCAGCTACGCCCTGCCTATCTGGGGGCCCCGGCATGTGGTTCTTTGTAAGGTTTTTGTCGCCCTTTTGAATGAGATTCCTCTGAGGACATCTTAAACGCACACACTGGAAGCTACAGGCACAAACGGAACCCGTTTGCCACCGGACCTACGCTCCAAGTCGGGTAGGCTGCTGCGCACACCAAGCGCAAAGCCACAACACTTCGCACTAAACCCCTAGACCTCGAACACTACAAGCACTTCGGCCCTAAAAAGCCTTAGCCACGCAACATATTCATTGAAGGGCTGCAGGCCTTTCAGCAACTCTTTGTTCATCTTCACTAGCTGCTGAATGGGAGCAGGCTTCTCCTTTCCCCACGGAGCCGAGTAGCATTGAGGCTTTACGGCTTGGAGGATCAAAGAAGAACCCCTCAATGTGGTAGATCTTCATTACTTACTACCTGGTAGAGCAAGCAAAGCACGCTCGAAAGACCCAAGGGTAGCCGCAGCTTATAAGCTGCGGAAGTGTTAGAGGGGTAGGGACACGGCGCAGACGCCCGATCTCTTCGTCCTTACAGTATGAGCCTTCGCTAACCCCCGTATCTCTCCCAGCGGTGCAATACACCTCACCTGCGCGCTCCTTCACACGTGAGGGGAGTAATGGGGGGGTCTCATTATTTCAGACGCCGGGGATGGTCATGTGGAAAGTCCCATTCAGTTTGCTTCACTCGGGTTCCAAAGGGAGGAAGGAATAGATCCTTATGCTGCTTATGCTTGTCCTTATCTCATCCCCTTTTTTCGTACTTTCCATTTTCATTTCCATCCCTTCATTCCCCGCCAAACAAGGGTAAGTGCCAAACCCCAAATACGCCACAGTTTCCCTTCATTTTTTCATTTGAGTCTTACTTTCCTACAGAATCACCACCCTAAACTGCACATTATCCCTACCCTAAACCCTTTATAATCCACCATTATCCAGATCATGAACCCTACACCCTCTATCATCCGTAACCTGAACCTTACACCCTATACCATCCCCGCCCTAAACCCTACACCCTATATAATTCTAACCCTAAACTCTAAATAATCCCTACCCTAAACCCTATATAATCCCCACCTATATAATCCCTACCCAAAACCCTACACCCTGTATAACCCCTACCCTAAACCCTACACCCTATACAATGCCTACCCTGAACCCGTACCTAAACCCTACACCCCATGTAATCATATGTAATCCCTACCCTAAACCCTATACCATCCCTACCCTAAACCCTGAACCCCAATACAATTCCTACATAGCCCCGAAAGGCCAGTCCTTAGCTTCACCTCCCGGGACGCTCAGGTGTCTGGACACTGGGGACGCCGACCTGCAAAACTGACAGCTTCGGGTTTATAAGGTTTAGGGTGGGGATTACCCTAAACCCTAAACCCTAAACCCTAAGCGTTTAGGGCCTAGGGCTTAGGGATGATGTGGGTTTAGGCCTTTACGGTAGGGATTGTATTGGGTTTAGGGTTTAGGGTAGGGCTTAGGGATTTTGGGTCAGGATTATGTAGGGTTGAGGGTTTAGGGTTTACATGGACCCCTCAAGCATTTGGAATATCGGCCCTTTGGAACATTATTTCACCTACTTTTGCGGTGTAGGTATGCCACAAGGACCAGGGGGTTGTTTTAGTCTTTCAGGGTTTATTAGCGAGTTTAGGGTTTAGGGACGAAGGGACACTGTATCTACGGTACCGGACTGCTTAGGAGATGTGGCCACTCCCAAGCCACCATGCAGAAAACCGAAGGTGGAGACTTCAAAACAACCTGTGCAGGCATAAGAGACGGGACTAGAATCTCGCCATGGTATAGGAACTTCAGGACCTGAGATTACAAGAATCAGGGCTATGGGCTATGTAGACTAGACCACCACTAAAGGTCGGGTCAGGTGAGGTCATGATAATTTGGCAAGCTGGGTTGTGCCTGCAACACAAGAAATTTTGATTCGTCAGGGCATCCAAGTGCAGGAGGTAAAGCCCGATGCTTTGGGTGGATGCCTGACCCCCAGGCCCGCTACCTTCCCCTCTAGCCAAGCTTCCTGAGAGGCGAATAACAAGCCTTCTGTCACCTCGTGCCAGCTGCGCACCAAAGAGAGGTACGAGGAAAAGAGGATGCTAATGAGGGGAGAACACGATGAAAGTCGTTGGTGTGGAAAATCGAACGAGAGGATGAGCGGAAAACGCCAAGCCCACCGTCCGTACCAAGCCCTAGATGGACTCGAACCCAAGCCACGTCACTGACCATGAACAATTTGCAAGGACTATCCGCAACAGTCGCGCCTTAGAATTGTAGTCGTAGACTGGGGGGTCCCCCGTTTCTAGCCTAAATCTGGGACCCATCTCATGTGCATTGCAAGTGTCAAGTTTTTGTGTCGTTCCTCATGTTCTCCAACAGAGAAAGCTTAACAAACAAACTGTGGGTGGCCAAGGCAATCTAATGATGCGCTCCTGCTTTCCTTTTAAGTTTGGCATTGGTAGGCTACAGCAGCTGCAAAGGATATTGCTGAGGGACTTGTGGAAACATCACGACCCATATCGCGAACCGTTGGAGAGATTGCTGCCCAGAGCTTTGGTTTTTCTAAGCTTCAGAGACAAACCAAGGATCAAGGCATACAACGAGGACCAGGTCAAAAGCCGCAGCGACTCCCCAAGCTTCAACATGAAAGCCTACATAGATGCCAATATGTTTTTGAGGTCTATTTGAGGTACCCTATACCATAGTTGTGAAGAGAGCCTAGAACCACAATATACTCAATCATCCTCATAACGTCCCTAGTTTCCCTAAACCCGTTTTGCATTTCATGCTGCATTTCCTTTTCCATTTGATGCTACCTATTTGGCAGTACTGTAGGGTAATTATCTCGAGCCTCAAGCCTAAACCCCCAAATCCCTAATCTCCTGATCCCTAAAACCTAAGACCCTATGCCCTAGCCCCTAAACCCCTAAACCCCTAAACCCCAAACCCTAAACCCTAACCCCCCAAACCCTTTTTGCAGTGGGTCTTGAGTACCAGCCCAACTTGCCCGCCTGGGCGCTTATGCAAGCACTCGTGGCTCACATGTCGTGCTCCATGACTTTTGTCATCCGGGCATCAGGCACAACGTCAAACACAACTATTTTCTCGGAGTCAACGATACTTTTGCAACAGACACACAATTCCGTTTCACAAGTTTGCATAGCACTCTCGCCCCTAAACCTAGCAGCTCCATTGCACGCCCTAAAGCTGCTTTTCCGGCCTGCTTCCATCTGGCTTAGCCTTCGGTACCGTGGTCGCAGGCGAAGCTTCAGAACCTGAAGTGGGGGTGTCCCAAGTTTAGGAGTCTTTCTTGGGGTGCCCCTACAATAAGGATTGTGTATAGGGTTCTATAGGGCTTATATAGGGTTTAGGGCCGGGTAGTATGGATTGTATGTAGCACTTCGGAGTCTATATTGGGGTCGCCTCTTCATGGAAACTACCAACTAGACTTCAGAGACATAGGGCTTCTTCGGTCTTACGTCATATCTTCGATGGTTTGAGGTTAAAGCAGGGAAGCACTGCAAGTTCTGGTTTCCTCAACCCTAAACCCTAACCGCATGGCTCTATGATTTCATAAGGATTCCAAAGCAGGCTCGGGCTCTGACGCAGAACGACTTTTCCAGCACTTCTGAAACAACAGCTTCAACCCCTAAGATTCTTTACCACTGACCTAACAACCACTCAGCAGATTGCCTCACCCAAAGAGTGGGGGCTTCTGACAAATGAGGGCCCCATGTTAATGGACCCATGGAGGCCTAAAACCCTCGAGCCTGGACGCTTCCTCAGAACCACGCAACTATAGCCTCCTTTCAGTAGATAGACTATGGCGTATATGGGTATATCAATAATATATCTATTTAAGGGGGACTATACCCGTTCTCATGACCTACACACCTTGGGTCTAGACTATCAATCTGAAACCATGGACCCCATGTCTCTAAGTCCCCGGTGCCCACAACGGTTCAAACCTTGTAAACCCCCAAGCCCTTCACTCCCTAAACCCTATATAACCAATTATAGGTCTCCATTCTATTTTCCATTATCCCACTACAACCTCAAAATAACCCTAATATTACCTCAATGGGTACCTATATCCC
>CAJNIZ010000400.1:21793-32102 GCA_905231905.1 Symbiodinium pilosum | reverse complement strand
CATCTCCAAGGCTAGGATTTAGGGTTTAGGGTTTGGGGTTTAGGATTTAGGGTTTAGGGTTTAGGCTTTAGGCTTTAGGATTTAGGGTTTAGGGTTTAGGATTTAGGGTTTGGTGTTTATAGGGTTCATGGAATTGAATAGCTATATATCACATTCTATCACTGCGTTAATAACCCTACTCAAATATGGGGAGAACGGCCTGTGAAGCCATTTAGCGGGATTATGTGTAGGGTTAAAAGTTATACCCTAAACCCTGATTGGAAGTCCCGTTATAGATGTTTACCATTCCCCTTTGCCAGACGACACCCCAAGTGGTGGTCCATATTGGAAATGGTCCCAATCGGGTTTAGGGTTCAGCGTTGAGGGTTTAGGTTTCAAGGTTTAGGGTGGGCTTAATTCAAGGTTTCGAAACAAACAAGAAATCGCCAAATGAAAACGACTGCTCACTGCTTGCATATTTGCAGTATGGTCGGCAGATTCATCATTGCGAGGCTGAATGAGGGTTGCTATGGCGGAGTCGGGTCGTCTTGCCAACGAACACCTCCTGAAGCCTTGTATAGCACATGGAGCTCGAAAGTTCTTGACAACGAGAGGACCAGCTACAAATGGGCATTCTTATGACAAACAGGCTTTTCTTTTGAGTCTCTAGCGACTTTAGGAGGGACCCCTAACAGGGACCCTTAATCCCATTACCATATATAACCCTTATATAGTCAGAATATAACCCCTATATCCCTGGGTAGTCCCCATATTAACCCCCGTAGCTACAAGGGTCCCTATTAGGGGTCCCTCCTAAAGTCCTTAGAGAGCCTCAAGTTGCAGCATTTGGGGTCACTCAAGCATCGGACCCGTTTTTTCCGACCTTGCCCGTACCTGGAAAGCATGTACAGGGCGTCAGACCCAGTAAGTTGGAGGGAGAGGCCTGCAACCTCCGGCAGGGCGGTGGGTCAGCGATGTTCCGAAGTTGTTTTTAATGGCTTAGGGGTTAAGGTGCTGCAGACATGTTAGTGCTCCTGTTTTGAATCTAGGTTGTTGCGTGACTGTGGGTAGCGTTGTCATCATGAAGTTTGAAACTCTCGCGGAAGTTGTTTCAAGACAAGCCATGCCTCAAGGGTCCAAGGACTCAAACAAAAAGTTTTTAGGACCCAAAGACCATTGATATGATAGTATTTGGGCCCTAAAACCTTAATATTGGGGTCCTATATACCCCTATATAGCCCCTATATGCCCGTAGATCTCCCCCTACAACCCCTTTATTGGGACCCCATGGTTTGAGTCCTTGGACCCTGAGCCTCGTCAGATGCTGTCATGGGTTCCGATGATGCAGCTGTAGCTCCTACTGCAATCTGGCATCCCAAAGGCCACTTAGGTTTCGGGGTTTAGAGTTTAGGGTTTAGGGTTTAGAGTTTAGGGTTTAGGGCCCAACACATCAGCTCTAGACTAAACCCCATAAAGGTGGGTTATTCAGGGGGATGCTAGGAGTTTAGACTACGGCTCACATAGCAGCACCCTGAAACACTAAACTCAAAACCCCTAAACCCCTAAAGCGTGCATCGAGATATGCTCGGAAGGTGTCTGTGACGGCGAAGTTCTCCTCACTGCACACTGGTCTGCACTTCACTCGTGAGGGATACTACTCGAGGGTCCACGCGGGTACATTGT
The DNA here is from genome assembly GCA_905231905.1 of Symbiodinium pilosum. NCBI lineage: Eukaryota > Dinophyceae > Suessiales > Symbiodiniaceae > Symbiodinium > Symbiodinium pilosum. The sequence continues at coordinate 30,440 of CAJNIZ010000400.1, read as the reverse complement.
ATAGGATTTAGGGTTTAGGGTTCAGGGTTTAGGGTAGGTGTATAGTATAGGCTTAGGGCCCAACAGGCTTTTCATATGATTTCTGCGCTTTAGGCCCCAAGTAGAGGCAGTGCCGCAAGAGGAACTTGCTTGGATAAGGGGAGGCAGTAGAGGGATATCTAACCAAGAAACCTCAATACTCCCAAACCCCTCCCCCCCCCCCAGGCACGATTTTCCGGTTCACCAAGAGATTCCTCACGAGAGACCCGAAAACTCCGTTCCCAATTACCATACACGACGAGATGCCCTTACAGTACCTCATGTTGATAAGACGCTTTATTTTGTATTCATTGAAAACTCGGAGCCCGGGTACTCAGGGTGCACCTGCGTACAATGAATCTCCACACTCAGTTGGTTGTTTCAAGGGTTAAGAGTATGGGCCCTAGTATGAGCTCTTTGGCCTTCTAGGGGGATTCTATGGACCCCTGAGGCTACACCTAGAGTATATAGTAGGTATACAAAGACCCCAAGGTTAAGGGCTGATAAGCCAGACCCCTGATTAATAACCCCCTCCCCTGATATTAAGGCCCTATTACAAGGAGGTGGTTTTTTAGTCATGGGTCTTCATTAGGGCCCATGGTTTCAACCTTTCACCACCATCAGAATCATCATCATCGTCGTCGTCTTCGTATGTACCGTTTTGTTCAACACTGTGGAAGGTGCAGCTCTAGACAGCTCTCAGCTCTCTAAACATTTTAGGGCTTCGGGTTTAGGGAGTAGCCTATATCCTTAATACAGGTAAATGTAACAAAATATTAGGTTCAAAAAACTTCCTCTTCTTTCTAAGCCTAAGCTATGAGTGCTTTGGCGTATAGGAAAACATGGACGTCAGCGAGGACGCGGAGTGCCTCAAGCAACATGGATGCACTCGGAGGTTCCTATATTCGTTGCACAGCCGTTATTTAGTAGTACTGGGTGTCAGATGTGTATACGCAGGTGCTTCAAAGTGCTTATGAGACAGAATCTACTCAGCTACTCTGAGAAGTTGACATGATGATCATCTTGTGGGCGGTTCTCGCAACATGTGTTCTATTTGACAGGTACGGTAGGGTTTCGGGTTTAGGGTTCTCCGAATCATATCGCATGGGGGCAAATATCTTTAGACTTGAGGGCGCGGCGTTTTCAAATTACAGGCTCCTCCTGGGCATCCTGCATTCCCTGGTGTATATCAGGTGGCCCTCGGGCGTTAGATTGGGGAGTTTCCGTCGCTTTTTCGGTCGTTTTGCGTAAAAGTAAGAGTGGCAATGGCACGTAGCTCGCACATTCGAAATCTACCTTGAGGGAAGCTGAGTTCGCTTGGTCACAAACTTGCAGCTCCTCTTGGTGGATTGCTCATCCCGTCAAGTGCAGGAATAGAGGAGCGGGGATGAAGAAATTTAAACTTTTAGGCTTCCGGATGAAGAAATTCAAACTTTTAGGCCTCCCTTATTTGGTCTTTATGTTAAAGTTTGAACTTCTTTTTTTTGGCTCTGGTTGTTGGGGAAGAGAGGAGAATTTCACAAAACTTGAGCCTAAGTAATTAGAATACAGGAGAATCAAATTGAGAAGACCATTGATAGCGATTCGGAGACTCGGTTTGTGTGGGGCGGGGGTGACATTTATAAGGGTTGTCTGTAACGGCTTGAATAGTCAAGTTTTGGGGTCCATGATGCTATGAGATTATAAGTAGCTAGTGGATAGAAGGGGATTGAAGGGGATAGCAGGGGGGCTCTTTCAGGCTTTAACCGTGCATCTATCAAAGAACACCTATCAGTCCATGCAACAGCGTTAAGTTAAGGCTCATATTTTGTCGTGACCGGGCAACCTCCGATCCAAAAGACAGCCACAGGATAAGACTAACAATGACCAGAAACCTGCAGCCTAAGCAGCCAAACTCGGAAATTCGAAGCAAAGCCTACCTACTGTAAGCCCTAAACTCAAAATAAAGAACCCTGATTCCTAAATAAAGCCTGCTTTCTCTGAAGTGCTTGCGTGAGGCACTTGCTCATGTTGCCGACTGGTTGCAAAGGACTGGCGCCTCACCCTCCGAGATGTCCCCTGCCCTTCCGCACAGGGCCCATGTAGCTATATAGTATGGGGTTTACGCTGGGGTAGGTATATAGCATATTAGCTTTTAGGGTTAGGGTTTCTGGTAAGTGTCCAAAGGCGTTCCCCTTTGGGGCCCACATATATTATACTATATAGCTCCATGACCCTTTGGGTAAACTAGAATATGAGCTATAGTCTAATTTCCGAGTATCCCCCCTCAATAACCGTTTTAATACTCCCTATATACTCCCGGATATAATCCCCTTTGAAAAGTTTAGGCTTGCGGTCCTATAGAGCCCCTAAACCAAAACCCAAAACCACCTCAAAAGGTGCCCTTTAGAGACTACCGTCCTTTGAAAGGCCGTATGGGGTTGCATGTTAGCTGGCGGCAAGGTAGGGCTCAGGGTTCGGGGTCTAGGGTTCAGGGTTTAGGGTTCAGAGTTTAGGGCTTAGTCCTTATAAAGCCATACGAATTTAGTTGTTATAGGGTTCATGGGCATTTTGCCCTAAGAATTTGGAGTCCTAGGTATAGGGTTTACTGGGTTTAGGTTATAGGGTTTAGGGTAAGACAAAGAACTGGGGAGGCCTAGGCAAGTTCCAGCTTGAGCCGTGTAGTACTCAGCGGAGTTGCGAGTTTCGGCGACCCTTTAAACACGAGGACAAAGACACGCACGTCACAGGGTCATGTAAGGACATGTGGAGCATTCTGAAATCCTCAACGTTAAGTGAAATCGGGCGACCCCTAAATCCTCAGTCTCTGCAAGCCCTAACTTTCTAGCGGCTATGTTTGGGAATTTGGGAATCTGGAGGATCAGAGTTTAGGTCTTATTGTCATGAATTGTTGATGGCGCTGTTGACCCCATTTCCTTCCTACTCCATGAAGCACACAAAACCCCTGAGATGGTTTCCAGCAAGGAGGCCTAATCCACTCCCCTCATTACAACAAAACAAATGATACATTTACCCTAAACCCTAAACCGAATCATCTTGGGGATATGAAAATTGGGACTTTTTAAGGAGAGCAGATGAACCTCCACCTGTAGGATCAGATTGGTTTGGCTTCTCATGTTGACCCTAAACCCTAAACCCTAAACCCTTTCCACAATAAACACGAGGTCTCAGCCCTAAGGACCAGTGGGTTCCTTTCAAAACCCAAAGTCTCCATGTAGCTAAATGGTATATACTTATGGCCCAAAGGGGTTCCCATATAACTACTTTAGGGCCCAAGTATATACCATATAGCTACATGGAGCCTTTGGGAAAGACTGTGGTTTAGGGTTCTTGATGATTGGGTTTAGGCTCAAGTTTAGGGTTGGGGTGTATGTATCTTACACGTGTAGATGGGAGGCGTTCGAAACTCCCACTTTAAACTCCGCAAGGCCTAAACCTTAAATCCGAAATCCAAACAGGACGCAACTTTGAGCGCCTCCTGATGGCAGATGAGCGCGATCGCTCTGCAGCTGCAATGGGTGAATGGCCTATACCATATTATACTATATTATACTCCACTATACTGTACTACGCTATACTATTCACTATGTACTATATACTATACTTGTTTAGGAGCGACCTAATGGTCTGCACCTTTGGGTTAGGAAGTTGAAAGTTTTCAAGGTCTAGGAGTTTAGGGTTTAGGGTTTAGGTTTGGGGTTTTGGGGTTCAGGATTTGATGTTTGAGGATTTCGGAGGGGAGTCCAATGATTAGGGTTTCAGGGCTCTGCGTATACAGTCAAGGCCAACAAGTTGGGGGGGGAACACGAAGACCCTAAACCCTAAACCCTTGACCCTCCATTCCCAAGCATTGGTCCCAAGTTTCTAGCGCTCACTCAAGAGCTTTTGGTTCAGGACGTATGCTCACAATCCACTCCCCCTCATATTAAAACCCCCCACTCCCAACTGATAGTAAGTACTTCCAGTAAAATTGTAATTTGCCACATAATGGGAGTATTGAATATCAGGGGCGGGTGGGTGGTTTAATATCAGGGGGAGGGGACTGACCTTAAACCCTAAACGGTAAATAGAGCGAGGCGGGCTCAACATGTAAGTTCAGGTTCAGGGCTGCTTGCAGCTCATTTTTTGAATATTTGTGATTCAAGTTTAGGGTTTAGTGTGCGGAGCTGTAACCCCGAACCCTAAACCCTAAAACATCCTAAAATCCTAGTCAATTCTGTTTGGTTTAAGCCTTGGGATCAAACGCTTGGGTTTGGGGTATGAGGCATTGGGTTTAATCTCAAGGCTCCAGGTTCAAGGGTGAACGGCTTGGGGTTTTGGGCATTTTCGGGTCTAGGGCAGTTTAGGGTTTAGGGATATATGGAGTGCTCTAAGAGATCATGCAGGGACCAAGATAGGAGTCCAGTCCCCATTCCCTGCTGCGCACAGGTAGAAGAATGAAACGGACATCCCCCTTCAGGCCCCAGGTACCTAAATAGCAAGCCTTCGGGCCCAAAGTACCTACATAGGAGCCCAACTGGGTCCAGAGTACCTACCATTTCGGTGCTTGGACCCTGAAGGCCTGGATTGGTCCGGAATCCGGTTCCCGTTCGTCAAAATAAATCTTTCATTTCGGGGGAAATCTCTTCATGGCCTTATATGTATGTTGCTAATAGCACGCGTCCCCTTTCAGGGGTCCCCAAAACAGGAAGGACGACAAGGCATGGGGTCTACATTGGGCCATTGGGCTCTCCCAGTGTAAGGAGGCCAAAACCATCTTCCCTAATCCTGGGAAGGTGTCATAGCATAGTGACCTAAGCCCTAGACCCTAGTCCCACAGACATCACTAGTCTAAACCATAAACTCTCGTCCCACAGACTTCACTAGTTATTTCATCCGCACGTGGCCACTTCCTTTTCAAGTGCCTCAGGTAAACGCTTCGGGTCACGGGATGCAAGGGATTTCTGTGCGATTTATGGTGCGTTCAGCGTTGAAGGTCTTAACCCAAAAGATCCTAAGTACCAATGTAGGGGATGCTAGCCCAAACCATACTATTAATTCCTGTTATAGAAACCCAGCTTTATACTATTTAGGTACTCAGGATCCTTCTGTACATGTGCTGGTTAGGTTTTAGAGTTACAACCCGGATTTTCCCTGGTTGCTGGATTTGTGTTCTCTGGGTCCTCTAACTACATAAGCCCTTCCAGGATGGGTTTAGGGTTTAGATACACTTTACATTTTCTGAGCTCCGTCATTCCTATTTTAGTTGATAAAGGCTTGTGTTTTTTGACCTCGGCAATTCAGCAACGGGGAGACCGAAAAACCCTGAACCATTGCAACATGCTAGAATGTCCCCAAACCCAGCCCCTGAACCTCAACCCAAGGCTCTAAACCCAAAAGCTTAAACCTCGAAAGCCCTAAGCCTTAAACCCTGAACAGTAGGCCTCAGACCCTAAACCCTAAACTCTAAGCCTCAGACCCTAAACCCCAGATCCCACTTGAGTAGCATTTTATTTGGGGATATTATGGTACCCAATATAGAATAAGACAATATCCTCCTTTTGGGGTATAGTATTTTATATGAGGAACATTATCTTACTGGGTTTAACCACCAAAAAAATTACTCAAATGTAGAAGCTACGACATGTTGGGCACCTACCTAGCGTACTCAATCCGCCAAGGAAAGAGCCTGTGTACCGAATATTCTGGTAGCTTTTTGTTTTAAGATACTGCTACTACTAGTGTGGTTTAGGGTTTGCTGAGATTCTAGAGTCCGGGGGGTACTATTCCCAGAAGGTCCATGTAGCTGTACGGTATAGGCCCTGAAGGTGTGATTTGCGAAGCCCTTTTGAACCCCAGGGTTTAGGGTTGAGGGTTTGAGCATCTGCTAAACGCATTGCAAGGATAGAAGGCTGCTCCAGTTGTGCCTTTCATGCATAAGGCGACCTCATTCGGTCTTGGATATCATGTTGACTTGCTGCTCTACGAACCCCAATAAAGAATATAAAGTTTGGTTCCAGGACCCTCCCTGTACCCTTAGAAAGGGGCATATGGTCCGTAATTTAGTGTCTAAACCCTAAACCCTACTATATAGAGGGTAGATGGAGGGTCTGGGTTTTCAATGTTGCCCACATGAAGGCCCAGTGACGAAGTCCTATGGGATGCCGGTCGAGAGATCCTTGCAAACGCCTGAACCCAAACGGTCCATGTAGCTATGTAGTATATACTTGGCACTACATATATAGCTTAGAGCTACATGGACCTCTCGAGGGATTGAAAGGCAACTTCCATTGCTGAACATTACCCGGGTGCACGTGCCCAATGACAGAGCTTTAAGGCTTTAACTGCTAGAGGGTAACCCTAAACCCTAAATCCGGAACCCCACGGTTATTTGCAGCTGGCAACGCAAAGCAGGTGGTTATCATGTCGGAACCCAAACAGAGCACAGGGAAGTTGTTCAGAACGCCTCGCGCCAAAACTATGAAGGATTCTAGTCTAGAGGGACTACTATGGGCTTAGGGAACCCTAAGCCCTACACCCTCAACCCTAAACCCCAAGCCCTAAACCCTCCTCCATGGTGTTGCCTGAAGGCTTCAAGGGGTTCATCAAGCAATCTACAGAGGATGCGCTGAAGCTGGAAGAAAGAAGGACCGCCCCAGCTGGCTATGATTCCCACATGAAGAGTATAAGATCGTATCCTCATAGCAGCTTGCAAACTTATAAAGATGTATAGAACATGATCTTGTTGGGGTCAACCGCTAAGAAAATCTGATCAGCTCTTGAAAAGTGTCTGTATATTGACATAAGGAAAGATCTGTATACATACAGAAAGAAAGTGTGTGTTCATGGACACGTATTTTGAAACATAAAACGAAAACATAAACACATATGCAGTTGTGAATGAAGATTGATATATTTGTTTACTTATATGAGCAACCGACACAATTGCTGTGCACCCTGCACCCTCCCTGGGACTTAGCTTGGACCTTAGACCCTTAGCCCTCTGAGATTCCCTTATACTTGTATTATGGGTACCTAAGGGTTAACCCTTACTAGGGGACCTAAGTGCCACGTAGAACCCTAAACCCTAAGCCAGTGTGTTTTCTAGCACGTAGTGATTTCTGCAATGTTCATGGGAAAGCCCAAGGCTCAGCTAGGATTTAGGGTTTAGGGTACACTTGGAGGGTAACGCGGCCCTAGTAAGTGGGCTGAACAATGGGGATAAACTCGGGTTCGTCCATAGCTTATAGTTGTTACCCTAAACCCTAAACCGTATACTTACAAGGTCCCCCTTGACTCGGCAAGTCCCCCTGCTTTTCAGGTGTCTTCTTCAAGAACGCATCACGATACGTTTCCCCCAAATCAAGAATGATGCGATGTGCGAAGTTGATTCTGGCATGAGCCTCTACATCTGATATAGGGGTCTAGGTACCCCCGTCTACCCTTTTTACCTGTCATTTTTATTTTGGGGTCTCCATATTCAAGTTGAACATTAGGAAAATGTTGCCGTTAATATTAAAGTGTCACTGAGCCAAACTTAGGGGCTAACGAAGACCGATTGATTTCGATTGGCTTGGCTCCTTCGTAAAAGCACGCTGTTCTTCTCAGTGGATTTGGGTCAAAACCACGGAAAAACCCAACCAAGCTTTTCTCAGTGGTTGGAGATCAAAAACCTAAACCCCTAAAACCGATGAAGTGGCCTAAGGTCAAAACCAATTGAAAAACCAATATAACCAAGCTTCCCGCAGTGGTCCGCGACGGAAACCTAAGCAACAGCTTGTTTTACCAAGCTTTTGTATGAACACAGCTGAAAAGAATTGGTTTCACTGAACGATCACTGAAACCAGTGGATTTTGAAATTTGGTCAGGGAAGGAAAGTCCTACGTTTGGAGCATCATCCGAAAATCCAGTGGTTTCAGTGGTTGCAGGCCGATCACTGCGGGAGAGTAGAGGTTGATGAACCCTCAGCCGCAGAACGCCGGCCTTGACCCTTCAACACACCTGCTCGACCCCGCGCGAGGAAGACGCCCCATTGCCTTCGAGTTTCCCTGCTAGGTGCTTTCGATTTAGTGTTTAGGGTTTAGAGGGTTCGGTGTCTGTAGAGGAAGTATCTAATCATCTAGGAGCCATGCAATATTTGTCTTGTTTTGGGAACGGTAATTTCTACGATTTCCCAAAGAAACGCAGCAGCATGTGGCTTTTCTAACAACCATAGAAGTTTCTTTCCCGTGGTTTGTTCTCAAGAGTCAGTAGGACCTAATCATTAGGATCCCTTCACCTAATCATTAGGATCCCTTCAAGGGACCCCCACGCCCAAAACATTGCCTAGCCCTTACAATATAGCCACTATATACCACTTTTTTTTTTAAACAGGTAGTCCCATAGTACCCCGCTAAACCTACAGGGGTCCTTATTAGGTGTCCTCCTATAAAGCCTCCTCTTCAACCTCCTCAGAATTGGGGAGTTGGATTTGAAGAGATTTTGCCTTGGCTCCGTGATCCTCGTGTTAGGGCTCAGGGTCCTGAAGGGAGAAGGTGCTTGGAGGATCATGTGAGCTATAGTCTAAACTCCTTAAAGGGGGTTATATAGGGGATTATATAGGGACTACTATAGGGATTATTAAGGGGGATACAAGGAGTTTACACTATAG
>CAJNIZ010000400.1:8964-21693 GCA_905231905.1 Symbiodinium pilosum | reverse complement strand
GTGCTTGGAGGATCATGTGAGCTATAGTCTAAACTCCTTAAAGGGGGTTATATAGGGGATTATATAGGGACTACTATAGGGATTATTAAGGGGGATACAAGGAGTTTACACTATAGCTCATGTGGATTAAAATACTAGACCTGCAACAGCAACTGCATTTGCAATCCTTACATAGGTATACCAACGAGTTGGCGAAACTCTCAGTATCCTGTGAATTCTTTCTCGTCCACAAAAACTTTCTAATTTGTTTGGCACCTCCTTCTAGATGCCCGCATGCCCCCTTTCTAGAATCCCTTGCGACTCATCGCTGCATACCTTATATGCTCGTAGAGCGCACGGAAAAACACTGATTGAGTTGCACGTTTTCAGTGAACCTTTGAAATGTTCCGTCAAGCAAAGCTGTTTGGAATACGACGTCCAGGCCACTTAGCACCCAACATGCTCAGGAGGACCAGCAGGACCAGTAGCAAACAGGTTTGTAGTACCTGGATATCCTACAAACCAGACATGAAACAGTTCTTCCCAACTCACCATACCTCGTAGAAAAGGATAGTTACCCAGGAAGTAGTTGCAATCACTGTCCTGTTTCCGTTGTTTGGTTAACGGGGTAAATCGGTAAACCGCAAACGCAAAGTCCCTAAAACCTAAACCCTAAGCAAGTCCGTTTGAGTTATAGTCTAAACTCCTAGTATCCCTCCTAGTAACCCCTATAGTAGTAGTCCCCTATAGAATCCCCTGTCTTTCCCCCCTTGAAGGAGTTCAGACAAAAGTTTATTTCAACCGTAAACCCTAAACCCTAGGCCTTAGGTCTACTCTTGCCAATGCACGCATCCAAGTAGGGACCCCGCCTCTAGGATCCCTAAGCCTGAAACCGCGGACTTCCCTAAATGCTATACATCCTAAATCCTGAAACCTAAACCTTAAACCCTACATAGTAGTTTCCATTTTCTTTTCCATTATCCCTATATAGCCCCCATATACCCCACTAGGGCCTTAGGGCTCAGGTTCAGGCCTGATGGTTTAGGGTTTGGGGGTTTAGGGCTTAGGGGTTGCGATTCAGGATTGGGGCTTCAGAATGTCAGAGTGGTAGGGTATGAAGGCTTGGGCTTGCCTATCCGCGCCGCATAGGGTTTAGCGTTTAGTGTGAGGGTTCAAGGTTGAGGGTTTAGGGTTGGGGTTGAGGGTCTAGGGTTTTGCGCCTGCAGCACAAGTTCTAGTAGCCACGAAGCTTCACAGTAAGCGGAATTCCGTATATGAGAAGGAAAATGCGAAACCCTAAGCCTTGAACCTAAAAAGGGACCGCAGCTTTGAACGAACAAACTCCTACATAGTTTACCGTTTTCCACCGGCAGCCTTGCTTTGACGTGTGTGAGGTCGGGATTAAGTCCCTGGTCCAGGGATTAGCATGTAGGGTTAGTGTCAAGTTAGTGTTAGGGCTTAAGGGTCCAGTCCAGCATACAATAATCATGTTATACTTTGAGTTTGAGATTCTACTGCCATCAGACGTTATTAAGGTCTTGGGAAGTAGAACTGTGCTGTGGATCTTACAGTGTTCAGGGCTTACCTGCTATGCGGATCACCTACAGATTTTGGGTTTCTACATATGGCTTAAGGTGCCAACTATTAAGCTGTAGGTCTTTGGGGGCTACAGGTAGGGTTTAATGCTTATGGTTTAGGCCAGACGTGCACTCCAACAGTTGCCAGTAGGGTGTAGGGTTTAGGGTTTAGGGTAGGACGGTTGAAGGCTTACTTGGAGGGTCAGGGAGACTTAGTAAGTAGGTTAATAACCCTTGTAACCCATATAGTAAGCCCATTTATCCCAATTATTAACCTACTTACTAAGTCCCCCTGACCCCCCAGGTAGGCTTCAGGTGTAGGTGATCATGGCCTCCACGGTGCTTGCAGAAGTTTGTCCTTGTGCAGACACGTTCAAAGTCCTCGCGGTTTAGGGTTTAGGGTTTAGGGATAGAAGACCAACAGAAGACCTCATTGTATGTAAACGAGCTACAATGGGAGATTTGCTAGACAGAAGGCGCCTACCCAAAGGGTTCATGTACCCAAGAATTTGGTACTTGGGTTTTGGGTAATAGAAACTATAGTATGGGTTTAGGGCACACGGAAACCAATGACGTTGACGCCTGGAGCCCAAAGCCTGAGGGTCCATGTACCCATAATTTGGGTACTTGGGATTTGGGTAATAGTAATTATGGTACAGGTTTGGGGTACGTATATGACTATTGGGTACTTGGACCCTTAAGGGAAAGCCACCAAAGCGAGGTGCGAATGACATTCGGGTGGGAGTCGATCTTTGGCACGTCCCGATGCCTCATGTGTTACTTGGAGCGCAGACCACGTTTGAATAAATAGATTTCAATGCGGGGATCTGGGCGGTGTTGCAGCAATTCAGGACAGCGCTCGAAATTGACAGGCTATTGCTGCCTCCCCCTCTTTATACAAATTCTTCAACATTACGAGCGTACTAACACATTCTACCCCTAACAGAGCCCTAGGGATGCATATAGCCCAATGTAGGTAGTATCTACAGACTTCAGGCGCCGATGATGCCCAAAGTAGGCATAATTTGCATCTTTGGATCCCTAAAACCCTGAACCCTAAACCCGAAACCCGAGGGTATGACTGCAACAATGTGGGGACAGCATCAAATGCGTATGTACTGCCTTTAGGATCTCTTGCTTAGGCAACCCACAGGTCACTACAGTTCATGTCAACACAGTGTGTGGGGGGGACCTCAAACGGTAGGAATAATACTACATCTCTAAGGGTCCAAGGACTGAAATACTTGGGTTTTCGGGCCTAAATACAGAAGTGGTACAAGTTTCATGGTAAAGGTCATCGCCTTGGTTAGTCTTACTGCCGCTGGCGTTGGTGTGTCTTTGGGCGGTAGTGGTGCTTGTCGTAATGTCTGTCGCCTGCACCATTGTATTATGCTGTGAAAAATCAAAGGCCGATCACCTCTTGACTGGTGAGCATGCTTTGGTGACCGAGGTCTTCAATTAACACGCTCACCGGGGGGATCCGGCAAAAGCTAATGAAAATTCGACTTGTGCTTAAAGGTTTGGCCCGAACAGATGATGGCTTGGATTCCCCAAGCAGGGTTTGCAAGCATTCCAAGAGCGCAAAAGAAGACTCCAACATATCACTTACGAGGATCGCAACTTTGTGATTTCAAAAGTTCGGGCGCAGTTCCAATGATGACGACACTGTGCGCTGTGGTCGGGATGCCGCACAGGCCGTGGCGAAAGGGACTTTCGGCAGCCGCAACTAACATCTTCTTTCAAATCAGCCCTGCATGCCCCGAAGCAGGTGAACATCGTAGCATGCTTTCTGTATTTAGTCTCCTAACCATGAGACGGTGCTGCGCAAAACGAGCCACGCACATGCCCAAAGGGTCCATGTAGCTGTATAGCATATACTTGGGCCCTAAAGTAATTATGTGGAAGCCCCTATGGGCCCGAAGTATGTACTACATACCTATCCTACACCCTGGACCCTAAACCCTAAACCATATATGGCTACTTGACTCTTCGGGACTTAAGCCCATTGCTATCTTTTCCCCAAACAGGCTCAGGACTCATGGTTCGGGCTTTAGGGTTTTTATGGGCTAGGTTTGGGGTCTAGGGTTGAAGAGGGTCAGGGTTTCGAGTTGTGGCTTACAGGATTTCGCGCCAGTAGCATCCTTACATATGGGGGTTATAACCCCATACCCTAAACCCATGTAGATTGATCTGGGTTGCTGTTAAGTTTAGCGCTACAACTTTCAAGCCCATATAAACTTACCATTACTTAGGGTACCCAAATGGTTTCATTGGTTTTCAGCAGATTCTCATAGATTAGAATGCGATTGTTTCAAATCGATCTTGGTCAGAGTTCATTTTTTGCTGTGCAATTCTGATTAGATTTTAAGAGCCTCCTCTCCCATAAGCATGAACCACTCCCGCGCCTCCCCTCCCCCCTCACGAGGTCTTATTGCTAGGGAAGGAGCGGGGAGATTGTGTATGATTAGGGGGAAGCGATTGAATGTGGTATCCCCCCCACGCAACTTGAGTTCTTAGTCTTGAACTTCAATCAATAGGACTGGGGTTGCAGTTGCAGGGCTCAGTAGCTCAGTTAAGGGCTTAACACTGAGAGTCGTAGGCCCTCGGATGCCGACAAAAGAGAATTCTGTGCCTGGACTCTGCACAAATCCGCACCCACAAATCTGTCGAGGGGTCCTAGAACAAGTTTTCCAAAGATTTGTACGATATTCAACATCAGTACTGTCAGTCTCTTTGGGGCGATGCTCTCTTCCTGACTTTTCTGGGAACTACTAGAATCTAGACCATACTGGCCTCCCCTGAACATGGGGTCGTCCACATCTGATTGAAGGTTCCAAGCTGCTTCCAGGGGGTAAGCTCCTTGTCCTCAGGGTCCCTCAAGTACCCATATCTTCAGAGCAGCCCCCGACCCTAGTCCCTAGATCATTAACCTGAAATCCCTGCAGCAATTCTAATCCTAAACCCTCAACCCTAGACCCCTAAAACCCTAAAACCCTAAACCCCTAAACCAATAAACCCTAAACCCTATATACAGCCTCAAATTCCAAACCTTCAAACCCTATGTCTCGAGGGTCCAAGTACCCAATAATCATATAATTACTTACATACCCAAAACCTGTGCTATAGTTACTATTACCCAAATCCCAAGTACCCAATTATTGGGTACATGGACCCTAAACCCTAAACCCCATATACCCTTATGTACCTCTATATAAAGCCTATATATCCCTATATACCCCCTTTAAAGGGACCCAATTCTTGGGCACATGGACCCTTAGGAAGCCATAAGCTCCTGGTCCAGGTTTGGCAAGGGCCCGCATCACCTGGTAGCACTCCGCGAGGCCGTTGAACTATAGTCTATAAGCTCCTTAAAAGGGTTTAGGGTTTAGGTGTTTAGGGAATCGAGTTTAGGGTTTAGGGTTTAGGGTTCGAGGTCAGTGGTATTGGGGATATTCCGGGGCATACTAGGAGTTTAGACTATAGTTCACATGTTTTCTATGTTTAGAGGCGGAAGTTTAGGGCTATGGGGCTTAGGATTTGAGGTGGTGTAGGCTTAAGTAGGGTTCAAGATGTTTAGGGGCAAAAGCATGGAAGCCCAAAAGTACCGCTTTTCAAAACACAGCAGGATTTCGGGATCCATGGATTGGGTTGGGTTTTAGTGTTTGTTCCTGAAGCGTAACCTCCACGTCCTGTTGTGGTTCATTGTTTGGTCGAAGTGCGCTGCGAAGTTCGCCTTGGCCTTCGGATGAGTCATCTGCAGCTTCCGCAGCATGGAGGTTTCTCTGGAATACTTGCCCAAAATGGAAGACCCCCCCCTAAACTCTAAACCCTAAACCTTTGGAGCTGCACCAAAGATGAACCCAACAGTGTACGAGCCTAAACAAGCAGCAATACTGCTCTCCCGGCTTCCCGAACCCTAAACCCTAGACCCCTATAATTCTGGTACTAGGTTTTAGGGTTTAGGGTGTAGGGGCACCTGAAATAGACCTCAGAACGACATCGGTAATTATTCATTGCTAACCGAGAGGGTCCATGTACCAATAATTGGGTACTTGGGATTTGGGTGGTACCCTTAATGGAGAATCAAATGGAAAAGCAAATGGAATATGAAGTGGAAACCAGGATTTATAGGGATGTATAGGGATCCAAATAGCCCAACGTAGGAAATAGTTATTCAGGTTTCTACAGTACATTGTGGCTAAGGCCTGGTTGTTCGATTTTGCTTTCGCGTAACGACCCGCTGCTGCATGCTTTCCGTGATCTTGACAAGGTCGTTAAGGCCCCCAACCCCCCACTATGAGCCGGATTTAGGGTTCGGGATATTTGCTTTAGTGCTGTAGTGCTGGCAAACCTCGCAAGAACATGGTTTTGGGGTATGTCTGAAGATGCTTGCTGCTGGCTTGGGCCTGTGGATAGGTTCTTTCTTGGTTCCGCGGAAGCCCAGGACCCCCCACTTAAGGAAGCTACCCTCACATTTGGGGCTTCCCCTTCAAGGGGATTATAGGGGACATATAGGGTTTCGGGATTAGGGTTTAGGGATCAGGGTTTAGAGATTAGGGTCTGGGCTTAGGATTTGGCATGAGGGGTAACTCCTGAAAAGGTGGCTACATAGGGGATTATACAGGGAGTATTATACGGGTTATTAAGGGTGATACTTGGCGTTCAGACTATAGCTCATATCAGGTTCCATTTGACTTTCCATCTGTTTCTCCATCATGCACCCAAGTTCGAACAACCTTGGTAATCCGAAACCCGGAACCTTGTAAACTCATTGAAAGCCCTATGTATCCGTATATACCATTGTATAGCCCCCTTCAAAGGAACCCCAATTTTTTGGAAGCCCTCAAACTTAAACCCTACCTAGAGTGACCGTAGACCCCTTTAAAAAGAGGTAAAGATACCAAAGCATTAGGTACAAACACCTTTTTACGGGTACATAGGTTACTCTAGGTACACCTTAAATCCTAAACCCTAAACCCTAACATCCTCAGCACTAAACCTAAACCCTAAAATCCTCAACCCTAAACCCTGAGGTTTAAAGACTAAATTCCTAAACCCTGTTACCTAAACCCTAAGCCCCAGACAGTAAACCCTAAACCCCATAGGGTCAACAGTAGAGGACTGGGAGGCCCGCACGCACCCCGAAGCTACTTCGCTTCTGTGGCTGCACTACGTTGGGCTTAGTTGGAGGTTCATGGGGGTTTAGGGTTGAGAGTTTAGGGTTAAGGGTTTAGGGTTAAGGTTTTAAGGTTTAGGGTTTAGGGTTTAGGGGATGGGAAATAGTAAGCAAGTCCTCAAAACTGGGCTTCTAACCTCACTTATAATCCCCTAAATGCTTTTTGGGGGGTACTTGGACCCTTGGGGTTTCTTTGCTGCGTCAGCATTGGCGCGTCTAAGCTGGTTTCGATCTGCCCCTCCTTGCCGGCTGTTGGTTGTGATTTCCTGTGTCATGCGTGTTGGTTCGTCGGCTCCTTCGGCGTCGCTCTGTGTGCAAACACGCATGGTTGTGCTGCATCCTCCTGGTGCCTCTGTAGGTCACTTTCCTCTCCTAGCCGTGCAGGTCTGTCTGCGCCTGTCCGTCGTCGCCTGCCTGTCTGCCTCTGCCTGTCTGCTTCAAGCTCTGCCCCCCTCTCCCTCTCCCTCTCCCCCCATCAAACACTTTTGCTACCAGTGTCTGGAGTTTGGGCGTTGGGGCCACGGGTTTACTAGCATCCCATTTAGTAACCCGTATAATCGTCCCCTATATCCCTGTATAAACCACTTTCAGGAGTTTACTCATATGAGCTATAGTCTAAACTCCTTAAAGGGGGTTATATAGGGGATTATATAGGGGACTACTATAGGGGATATTAAGGGGGATACTAGGAGTTTAGACAGTAGCTCATATGAGCTGAAGCCTGAAGTCGAAGGTGACCACTTCATTGGTTGACGGCGAAAACTTCCTGACGCCGTCTATTCCAGGATCGTCAACACGTTTGTACTTGACTTTCGATAGATTTGGAGCTTGTTACTCCAAAAGGTCCATGTAGATCTATAGTATATACTTAGTGCCCAAAAAGCTTCCCATATCATGACTTTAGGGTTCAAGTGTATACTATATAGCCTATATCTACACTGTAAACCCTAAAACCCTGAATCCTATACTATATACATAGAAAATTTGGATAAGTAGAAGATCTCCCATTGTAGGTTTCACCAAATTGTGCTTCGTGCCCTTGATGTTCCTGACATGACCATACTCAAGAGGTTTGGGGGTTAGGGTTTAGGCTTTAGGGCTTAGGCCTTAGGATTTAGGGTTTAGGATACTAGAATACCTACCCAGAACCTCCTACTGGTATGTAGGTCCTTTTTGGATAGTACATCAGAGCCCCTTACCAAAAAACAGAACAAGCCCAAAAAAGAATCACATAGGAGCCTTTGAGCAAGCCCTAAACCCTAAACCCTAAACCCTGTATGATCCCTTGAGGCTACACACGTTTGGCCTCAGGTTGCCCAGGTTCTTGCAAATCTGCAGGAAACCGGAATCTCAAATGGAGCCATAGAAGGGGCAATATAGGGATATTACCCCCCCAATAACGGAGAATCAAATGGAAAAGAAAATGGAAAATGAAATGGAAACTGGGATTATAGGACAATTAATAGGAATTAGGGTTATGGGAGCCATAGTCTAGACTCCTTAAAGGGGCCTATATAGGGGATTACAGGGGACTACTTTAGGGCTTATTGAGGGGGATACTAGGACTTGAGATTATAGCTCAAATGAGCCACAATGGTGGCACAACATGTCATACTCACAAGATTTCTCGAATTAAGTGGAGGACCAGACTGGTGGGGAGCTTTTTATGAAATAATTTATGACCAAAAGGGGCCCATAGTTTGGAGAATAACCCATAAACCCCATAATCCCTTATGACCCCTATAATCCCTATAAGGCTATTGCGAGCGACATGGCAGTGCTACAAGGAAGGGTTGTAAATATTGCGGCCTACTCTTTTTGCTTGTGAGTCCTCTGGCCACTTTTTGCCACCGCTACGATGTACCTATGGACGTAGTTGTACACCTACTTCTCAGCGAAGGGCGATTAAATGCTTTCAACAAATGCGATGAGTAATTAACATGAGTTGTGAAAGCCAGTATGCTCTTGGCAGGATGTCAGCAGGCTTCGATTTTTCAGCTTAGATATCGCAAAAATATATCCATGCAGATAGAGGAGGGCGAAACCCCAGACTATCTTACATCCTAAGCGGTCTGTATCATAGTTCCGCTATAAACCCTCAGAATGTTAGAGAGGACTGCTCCATGTTCTTGTCCTTCCTTCCATTCAAAGCCAGCAAGTGTTGACCCTAAACCTTGGTCCCTAAACACTGATCCCTAAACCCCAACCCTAAACCTTAAAGCCCTAGTCCCTAAGCCCATATCCCTAAACCCTGCTCAATCCCTAAACCCTAAACCCCAATCCCTAGACTCTAATCAATCCCTAAACCCTAAACCCTGCATGTTAGCAAGGCCTATATAAGCCCAATATAACCCCTATATAGTCGCTATTATAGTAGTTTCCATTTTACTTTCCATTATCTTAACCCTAAACCCTAGACCCCTAAACCCTAAACCCTTCTAAATCTATTGGGGTAACAAGGCACGTTCAGAGGATGCTTCCCAAGAGCAGCCCAACATCCTCGGAGACGAGAGCGGGGTCTGAGGCCTGCGGGATCTTCATGGTTTAGGGGCTTAGGGCTTAGGATTTAGGGGTTTAGTTTAGGGTTTTAGGGGTTAGGGTTTAGGGTTTGCTGTGAGTTATATAGCATGCAGGCAGCGATGATCAGGTGTCAAGGACTCTTCAAGTGCATGGCTGCATGCGAGGTGCTGCCATGGCCTGACTGTAGAGGGCCATCTCACACAATCACCCTCCCCACGCAGTGTGAGGCGGCCAAGCCACCCAATCCCATTTTTTTTAGGGTTTAGACCTAAACTCAGTTAGGTCCATCTAGGTCAACAACACAATTTCATTTCACTTGGTGTTTTCGTTGTTGAAGGGATCTCAAACCTTCTTGCGGGCCCCCTGAGAGGATGGTCAAAGTTTTTCACCCTGAAGGAGGCCCCTTCTAACAGTCCTTGGAAGTCTTGATAGGCCCTGACAGGCTGGCAAGAAAGGGCCTGGGAGGCCCGGAAAGGCCCTCAAGCGCTTGGGAAAAAGGTTTGGGAGCAAGGGGGTGGGGGGGGGTTCTGGGAGGGTCATGGAGTGGGCAGGCCCATTTTCTGTTTTTGGGCTGTTTTTGGTGGTGCTGAAAATTTTTGGCTGCCCCCCGCCCCCACTCCACCCCGCGTCCTTCCGCTTGCTCGTATACTAATGCTTTGATCAGGCTTCAGGGGGAGGGATGATATGGGTGGGGTGGCTTAGAGAACCCTTTAAGCCTTGAGGCGTTAGAGTTTAGGTTTTAGGGTGTCTGGGTATACTGCAAAATCTTTTTTTTTTTTTTTAAGTTGGTGGTAGCGCATTGTTTCAATGCGAATTTTCATGAGTGCTTCACACCCAGGCAGGCTGAGGCTAGATGATTTCTAACCCCAGGGTACCGAAGGAGATGCTGGAGGTAAGTCTCAGCTAATGCTGAGGCTGGCTACATGTCCCAGTCGTCGTACAACTCCCTGCAGCAGAACTACCCTGAGTTGGTGGCTCTTCGGACGCATCCAGCAGAACCCTAGAATTCCAAGAGCCTTAATTATTTAGGTCTTTGGGCACTAAACCCTCAAACCCTCAACCCTAAAATCCTGAACCCCAAAACCCCAAACCCTAAAACCCTAAAATCCTAAACCCCAAAACCCCAAACCCTAAAACCCTAAAATCTAAACCCCAAAACCCTAAAACTTTGGGTCCTTGGACCCTTTGTATATGCATTGGTGTTACTGCAGGTGATGTTGTAGGATCCCAAAGGACCCAAAGGACCTATACAGGGGATACCACCTTGGGGTTTAGGGTTTAGGGTTCAGGGTTTAAGGTTTAGGGTTTAGGGTTTAGGGTTCATGGTTTAAGGTTTAGGGTTTAGGGTTTAGGGTTTCGGGTTTGAATTCCTAGTATAGGAGCCTTACTTTAGACCATACAGGTACTTAGGACCCTTTGAGGAAAATCTGCGTAAAGTTGCCAGGCACCTTGGTTTTCATGGTTTGGCACTGCACAATGGGTCGGTTTAGGGTTTAGGGTTTAGGGTTTCGGGGTTTGGGGTTTAGGGGTTTGGGGTTTAGGGGTTTGGGGTTTAGGGGTGAGGGGTTTAGGGTTTTGGGTTTGGGGTTGTGGCAAATCTTGTTGCTTTGTTCGCATGCAGGCCAAATACTGGGATGCCAAACACGCTGAGATTCTGCATATGGGCTCAGGCAGCGAGACGTGAGTTTCAAGTTCAGTGTTTGCAGGAGCGGTTTCTCAGATTCTCAAGCGTAGGGTCTGCCCATATAAAGCTCCTCACGGTCTACACCCTAAACCCGAAACCAACCAGATTGTAATCTTGAGGAAGCTCTGCTTGAGATTCAGAACTTGTTGACATCCTAGAATCACTATAGTTTGCTTAGGCTGCGAGTAAGGGCTTCAGCTTAGGGTTAATGTAGACCCCTAATTCATAGACCCTCCCCTAAATAGGGATTATAATGGGGATCCTAATATTCAGGCCCTTAAAAGGAGGGAGTTTATTAATCATGGGTCTACATTAAGGGTTTTTAGTCTTGGGTTTAGGCGGTTGATGTCTCGTCCGTGCTGCTCGCTTGCTCTGGATTGCAACCTGGGACTTCTTCAGGTTTGCGTCCTTCACGCAAGAATTATGCTTTCATAGTATATTGGTAGTATATTATGGTATACCTTAGACCCCAACAACCTTCAGTTCTAGGATTTCATATATAGAGCTATACTATAGGGCGCTAAAACTGAAGGTCTTTCGTTTTAAGGTATTGTTGTATATCATAGTCTATTTATATGGGGATGCGAGTACCCACTGGGGTAATACGTAGGGTTAGGGAATGAATTGGGATAATGGGAAATACAATGGAATCAATGGAATCTATAACTACCGTATATTGGGAGTCTTAAGTGGTGCAAGATGTCCTTCACTCATCGTATGGGTCCCTAAGCCCTAAACACTAAACCCTAAAACCCTCAACCCTAAATCCTAAAACCCTAAAGCCCCAAAACTAAACCCTAACGCGGTATTCGGGAGACCCAACAGCGCAGCACCTCAGGACATGACCCTTCTCGTTGATGGCGGTTCGCACTGGCTGGATGTTGTTCCTGGGCTTATGGCCAGGTTTGGGTTCAGGGATGTTCAGGGTCTAGGGTTTAGGGTACGGGTTTCTGGGTTTAGGGTCTAGGGCTGAGGTTGTAGGGTCTAGGGCTAAGGGTTCAGGGTTGGGGGCGTCTGGGGTTTACGGGTTTAGGGAGGGGTTTCTGAGTAATTGTTGCGCATCGCCTTTCATTTTCGAGTACATCAAAGCTCACGAAAGAACATACAGTTACATCGTGTTGACTAATAGTCGTGCAATAAGCCCTAAATCCTGAACGTACACTTGTTGTCCGATTTGGGGGGCCCTGAAATTCTACCATATACAGGAATGTTACATGTTGTGCTCTGCGATATAGGGACATGTAAAGGTATAGGAACAGTGGAGAATCAACTGCAAAAGGACTACGGGAAGTTGAATGGAAGCCAGGCTTATGTATGGGTTTAGTTATGGAAGTTACAACCAGGGAAAAATTCAATTCACAAGCAGGCAACATCTTCTAAGCCCCTGCTCATTTCTTTCATTGGTAACACTGTAGTGTCTCAGAATATAACTACACCCTAAACCCCAAACCCTAAACCCTTCACACGTTCCCTAGGAGCAAGCGCACCTCCGCTTTGTCAAGCAGCCGTCGGATCCTGATGCATGTAACAGAGTCTTGAAATTGGCTGTGGGCTGTGATGGTTTGAGGTTTATGGGTTCGCGTTTAGGGTTTCGGGCCTCGGGCTTTTTTACCCTGGGGATAGAGGATATACATAGTAATGTTGGACCCTCTTTAATAATGGGCCCCCCCGCCCCCCCTTCCCCCCTAACATTAGGGCTTTCCGAAAAATAGAAATTAGGGACCCTCAATAGTGACCCCCATATCCTCTCTCCCGGTAATAAGTTTTTGGTGATTAAAGTATAAAGGGATTCT
>CAJNIZ010000399.1:4846-18584 GCA_905231905.1 Symbiodinium pilosum | reverse complement strand
TCCTTAACAGCAACCCAGATGAAGATGGGGCTCGGGAAGGTGACGGCTTCCCTGCGCCAGCTAGCTGCGAATGAACACGTCAACCCCTCCCAGACGCTAACATGGAAAAATCCGAAG
Organism: Symbiodinium pilosum; assembly: GCA_905231905.1. NCBI lineage: Eukaryota > Dinophyceae > Suessiales > Symbiodiniaceae > Symbiodinium > Symbiodinium pilosum. The sequence continues at coordinate 18,467 of CAJNIZ010000399.1, read as the reverse complement.
GACCATGTAAGTACTACTTTCCTTGGAAGAGGGACCACATATGAGGTTACCCAAGTACGCGCACTACCTCAGCCCTCAATTCCCTGGTAGGGAACTCTAGGCTTCATTTAGCGCCCTAGCCAACAGAAAACAAAAAAGCAACAAGCTCCGACAGCAGCCTTATGTAGGATATGGTGTCAATGTCACTCATGGTTACGATTTAGGGTGACTAACTCGAACTCCAAGTAGGCAAAGCCCATGACAGCATGCTGCCAGGCTTCCATTTGCAGGCGCTGAGCAGTGCCCACAAATGGGTCAATCTGATAAAGAAATCAAAGTTTCAAGGCTAAGCCATACTTGGAGGGCCAGGGCTTACGATTTAGGTTAACAGTGGGGCAATTACATGGGACTTGGCCTCATTTACAATTGCCGGACATCAGCAAATCATTCAAGGACCTGTATTGTAATAGGAGCCCCGCTATGGGGAGCCATATTATACTTGACTGAGGGAAAAATTCATATGTACCAGTGTCTAAACTCCTAGTATCCCCCTTATAATAACCCCTATAATAGTCACCCATATAATCCCCTATATAACCCCCCTTTAAGGAGTTTAGACTATAGCTCATATGACTAATCGGGTTTGAACACACTTACTAAGTCCCCCTCACCCTCAACCTGCCCGGTCAACGATGACTGGGTCCAACCTCGCCAAACCCTAAACCCAAATAGTAGTTTCCATTTGATTTTCCATTATCCCAATATAACCGCAATATTATTATTACTACCTCGAGCCTTATGACCGAGGGCTCTGCCCGAGAGTCAGAACGAATGTACGGTAAAGCCTCCCGGGACAACCCCTACGACACCCCCCCTGCTACGCTGTTTTCCTTCAGGCTCAGGGCCTTCAGGGTCTCCAAGGCCTGCCAAGGCCTCCCAGGGCCCTTCTAACGATAATCCCGGCTGCGTGCGGAAGCGCTACCCACGCCCATATGCAAGGCCAATTTTCTGACCGGAAGCTAAAGGCTAAGCTTGTCTGTTGCTATAACACCGAATTCCGAAACTGGCAGGCTGCTCGGAACCGAATGCAAAGGCGACAAGCTGACCCGAAGCGAAAGCCTCAACAACCTGACGGGCTTGGGCTGCATGATGAAAAAGGAACTCGAAACTGTGGAGAGTCGCAGACATCGTTCTGAACCCAGCACTGCGTGAGATTGAAAAAAAAAGTAAGTAATTAAGCCGCACTTGCTAGGAGGGTTGGAGGGTCGGCACCCTAAACCCTAAATGAAAATAGTTGGGGTGGTCGTGGTAGGACCACAAAGCTGCGCACGCGCGCGATATGGTGTGCGACCCTAGTCCAAAGAAAAGGCGCATACCCCGCACGCGCGTCCACTGATGCACACCCTAAACCCTAAACCCCGAGCCCTAAACCCTAAACCGAGAAGCCAAAAAAAAAACGGGCCTTCATGAACATTTTAGCAGACGCATCATCGCCCACCTGGGCTGCTGCGTCTCAAGACAGGTTCCGGCCACTAAAGCGTCCAAGCCCCCCCAAAATGGGCTTTAGGGTTTAGGTTTCAAATCCATAATCCAATTCGTTTGTTGGGATCTATGACCCTAGCATTTGGGTACTGGGCCCTGGTGTTAGGGTTTAGGCTTAACCCTAAACCCTAGACCCCAACTGATAAATAGCAAGCTTAATTATGGGAGTCGCCCGTGAACCTTTATGATTCATAACTGTTGGGGGGTTCAATGCCGAAACACTGCAGGTCGGATAGGTAGAAACACTAAGGTGTCCCCGTTCATAGGTTCCCCTACTACACCCTTCTATACCATCGCCCCTAGGTTCCCCCCTTAATTAAGGCTATTTCGGATCAACTAAAACTAATTAATGTTAATTCGGGGGGAACCTGGGGGGTAGTGGAAAGGGGGGTAGTAGGGGAACCCATGAAGTAAAGATGTCAAAGCATCAGGTACCCTAAACCCCTAGTCCCTGAGTGCATTGTTGCTCTTGGTAGACCCTAAAAACGGCCTGAGAAACACACCCCTGGCTAACCTCGCAAACCAGGTGAGGTTTCAGGTTTTGCGTCGCACATGAACATTGACCTGACTTCCTAGGAAGAGGCAGGCAAAAAAAGTGCGCATGACAAGTCCAAATCACCAATCTGAATTCTCAACTTGTGGGTTTCAGCTCATGTTGGCGGGTGCTTGCACTGTTTCTTGTAGTGCTGTCCGTCCCAGAACCCTCAGAATCATTTATCCCCTGAAGGTCCGAGTACCCAATCATGATCACCCGGGGTTTAGGGTTTAGCGTTTACTCCGAGGAAAATGACCAAAATGCCCATGTACTCTATCAGTGAATACTTTGACAATTAGTTAGTTTTTCCTAGCTCGGTGGAACTAAAAATAGGCCTAGGAGTATTGACATCCTTTTTGTAGGGACCCCCCCAAGCAGTAATCTATCTGGGATCCCTAAGCACACTGCTCTTTCATTTTGAGGTTTAACTGAGGTACCCTGTCCCATAATCAATCTGGGACCAGAATTTAGGTAATTCTTCAGACCTCCCCTGTAAGCCCCTACACGGCCCGAGTTTCCATTTCATGTTCCATTCTCTTCTCCATTTGATTCTCCATGAGCGGGTTGATGCTGGCAATTCCATGGACTTCTACATGGGTTGTTCTCAAAGTTATGGGCCCATTTGGTTACAGAATACATTACGGCACCTAATATTTAGGGGCTCCAAAATTAGGAGCCTAATTTTTGGAACTACCCACATCTAAGGTAACCCTAAACCCTAAGCCTTAACCGCGGGTTCTACAACACCCTGATGCTCCGGTGCTGAAGTCAAGGCGCCAGTTCCGAGACCTCCCAGCCCGAGGGCAATCGCTTCAATGTCTTCAGGCGGGACATTGCTTCCCGGTACCTGAACCCGAAACCCAAAACCGTTAACCCTACACCCAAAACCGAAAACCCTAAACCTAAAACCCTAAACCCTAACCCCTGTATCTGCCACGGCAAAATCCGAAATCCGAAGATCCGAGGTGCCCTCTGCCCCCCAAAAAATCCTTAAGGGCCTGGGTTTGGATGCAGAGCCTGGTTTCATGTAGTAAAGCTATATAACCCTATATAACCCTACTATAAACTAAAACGTGTACAACCAATTCTGCAGGTTTAGGGCCTTTTGCACCTTCTTGCCTGCTTTGGGCCGTTCTGATGCTTGCAGACCCTAATTAGGCTGCCCTTTACCTTAGGAATCCAAAACGCACCAGCACAGGTAATAGTTATAGACATTGGGGCCTAAAGTAAATATTATTTGTAGATGTGGATCCCCGCGGTTAACTTTTACAAGCTGAAAAACTTTAGCGACCCTAGGTGAGGTAAGATTTCCTCCATCAACAATACTAGGAGCCCAGTTACCTGGATGATGGGTTCTGGGTTCTGCATGGCAGTTTAGGGTTTAGGGTTCTGGGTTCTATATACCCTATAATTACATAGCCCTGTAGCCCACAACTGGGAGCCGTAGGGAATACTGGGAATCCTACAACAAACGAAGAAACGTTCGTCGCCTTCTGACTACTTTGTCGCTGTCGACGCGAAGGGAATCTTCGTCGCATCCCAAAGGGTCTAAGTACCCTAAACCCTAAATCCTAAACCCTAAGCCCTAAGCCCTGAACCCTAAACCCTAAGCCCTAAACCCCAAACCGCATTTTGGTTCAGAGTGCGGCTTCAATATAAGCACTGTCGGGCCTACGTGTATAGGCATTATAATATAGGGTATATATTGGGGTTATATAGGGATAATAGAAAAGAAAATGGACACTACTATAGTATGTAGGGATTATATTGGGGTCCTCTTGGGGGACTTTGTGATCTTTAGTCTGAACTCCTTTAATATCTGCCTTAATTAATGACCCCTATAACAGGGTTTGAGGTTTCGGGCTTAGGGTTTCGGATCGAGAGTTTAGGGTCTAAACTCCTAGTATCCCCTTGAGTAACCCCTAGAATCCTCCCCTAGATCAAACCCCCCTCTCAGGAGTTTAGACTACCTAAACCCCAAAAGTATGTAAAATAATAGCCCTAAAACCCATAATAACGGCCATAAGGGCCATTTTACATACTTTTGGGGGTCCAGGTACAGCTCATGCAGAAGTTGAACCGGGCCATGCTAAGATCCTACGCAAATTCTACGCAAGGATGGCAGGACCTCGCGCTTCAGGTGACGCACAATATTCGACGCGCTTCGGGATTGAGGTTTTGGGTTTAGTGTTTAGAGAAAACGTGGGACTTGAAATGTTTTGCGTGAGGTTTGGACGGACTGCAGACATGATCTAGGCCTCTCAAGTATTCTGTCGGGTTAAGGGTTGGGATTGACTTCTGGAACCTTGCTCTAAACCCTGAAGCCTAAACCTTACATCTTTACATCCACCCTTTTCAGGCTGCATGTTTGCTTGGGGGAGCGGCCAGGGCAATGATAGGGTAACTTGCGGTACAACAATAGTCACCCAAATTCTACTCTGCCTCATGAACCTTCAACTGTAGCCAAAACCCTACCGAACCCCTAAACCCCAAACCAAACCCTAAGCCCTTTGCTACAGTGTGATTGACGCAATCCGCCACTGTCCATCAAGTTGGAGAAGTTGAAGGAAGCCTAACAATTTCAAAGTCGCGGCGCGCTGAAAAGAACAAATACCCCACAATGGGGTAGCATTATTTCTTAGGGGGGGTGAGTACATTGAAGCTGGACATCCCAACACCACTCACGGAATCCTTCCCAAGTAATTGAGGGGCCTTAATGGCCGTAACTTCCACACGCCTCATGATATTTTTGCAGTTGTTGCTTGAGCTGTGCTAGCACAATACAATCGCCCTCAGCCAACCCTGAACCCCTCTTGCAATCCTGAACCCTGAAACCACCTCACCCATTCACAGGCGCACTTCTCAGAAATGTCCGGGTTGGCTTCGTAGTCGGTTTGCTTCGCAAACACCACAGCCTCTTCAGTCGATTGCATGTACTTAACTCCATTCTTCACCACTTGATTTCCCTTTGCCTACTTTCCTGCAATAGATAAGTAGGTCTTTGCAGATTGAGAACGTCCTGCTTGCATCATGTCGACTGACCAGGTATGCAATATGGCGCGCGAAAGATCTCAGTCTCAGCCCCACCCCAAGGCATCACAAGTGCGCAGTTGTCGCCACCCTAATGCAGTCAGCAAGGGGCATTTGTCTGTGGACCCGATGGTCTGCCTCACTTAAGTACAGAACCTCTCGACTGGAAGTCAGCAGCCCCGAATGACTAAACAGAAGGCGCCAGAACCTAGGACCTGGGACTATTTGCAGGGGCAGAGATGGGGCTGAGAACTAGTGTCAGTATACGTTTGATGCTGGCGGTTTAGGATGAGCCTACTTGCCAAATGCCCCCGGCCCTCCCTAGCCCTAACCCCTGAAACCCTAAACCCTCAACGTAAGCCCTTGACTCGGATCCCTTCACTCAGATTGGAATCCGCCAATCCTGGACCCAAACCTTAACCTTGGGTTTAGGGTTCAGGGGGACCCAAACCCTAGACTGCAAGCTGTGAATCCTGCATGGGCCTGAATCTGAGAACTAAACGTCAGCAACTACAATCATTTATTTCTTGGTGTTAGTGAGCCTTACTTAGTTACAAATTAAATAGCATTATTGCAACTTGGAAGCTTGCCACTAGTTTGGAGAAACTATGAATGTCATGGGGGGAGGCTGCAGTACAACCCCTAAACCCTGAACCCTAAACCCTAAGTCCTAAACCCTAAGCCCTAAACCCTAAACCCTGAACTTTCGTGAGCTGGCAACGCTGTAAACGCATGCGCGTAAACCCCAAGCCCTGACGCCCAAACCCAGACACGGAAGCTTGAAAAGACGGCAGTTTACGATTTAGGGGTTAGGGGCGGGGTTTAGCGTTTGGGGCCCTAAACCCAAAACTCTAAGGCCCTGAACCTTAAGCCCTGAACAAATGGACTTGTCAAATGGGGTTGCAATCCCTAACAGCAATGCCTCAGTTGTCCCCAGTGGTAACTTACCTGTCACGCCCCCTGAATTTGTGACAACCTTGAACCCTGAACCCGGTTTAGGGTTCAGGTTTCAGCCTAAACCCTAAACCTCAACCGCCTTAAACCCTAAAAGCCTAAACCCAAGACCCACAACCCACAACCCTCAGGCCCTGAACCCCAGAACCCTTCAACCCACCACCCTGCGTCTTACACCCGGAAGCTCGAACCGATAAAACCTAAAACCCTGAACCAAGGACCCACAATCCCTAAACTCACAATCCACAACCTACTGCCCTAAACCCCTAACCCTCCATAGTCGTTTCCCTCTACCCTTTGCACTACCGTTTTGTAACCCCATATATGCGCAGAAAATCCAAATATGCCCTGTCTATCCCTGTATAAGTACCATACAACCCTAAGTCTAAATCCTAGAAACCCAAAACCCTAAACCCCAAGCCCGGAATCCACAACCCTGAGCTCTAAACCCTTATAAACCCTAAACCCCTAAACCCCTAAACCCTAAACCCTAAACCCCTAAACCCCTGAACCCTAAACCCCTAAACCCTAAACTCCAAAGCTAAGGCAAGGACCTCCCGCAGTTTCTTCTCATCCCCACTGGCCACAGCAGCCTGCAGCTTTCGCAGAGCTTCCACCTGACCATACTTGGATATGTAGGGTTCAGGGTCGAGGGATTAGGGTTTAGGGCTTAGGGCTTAGGGCTCTAGGGTTTAGGGATTAAGGTTTAGGGACTGGGGTTAGGGAATCGGGATTCAGGATGAGTGCTTATGGGGCTTAGGAATGTAAGGTTTAGTTTTAGGCGACACCCACCCACTAATAATGACCACAGGAAATGATCCTAACCATTGTAGGGTACCTGCGTGGCGTGATTATATCCCTATCTCTGGGCGGGGGCCTAAGCCAAATTTGGAATCTATGTATTTTCTCTGCATCATGGAAACTTTGTAAAGGCTGTACACATTTGACCAATGATTCTTTAAATGCAGTGAGACAACACTTTAGTGGAGCGCGACCAGAAAGCCAAACCATCCACGAGCCCAAACCTAAACACTAAACCCTTGACGCTCTTCGAGAGCAAAAGCCTGAGAAATGCCGCTGGGGCTCGAACCAAACGAAATGTCAGAGAACTTCTTCCGGGCCCACATTATATTATGCTCACCATAATCCCTCTCGCAAATTTGAAACGCACACCTCTCTCCCGCCCAATATTCAATCCTGCATGTATGTGTTTGTATCCCGTATCCAGCCGGGAGATATTTCATACCAGGTGGAAAGGGTTATCATCATGGATGGGCCTCTCTTTTTTGGTCGGACGCAAGCCTAGTTTCACTTACAAAATCCTATCCCGCAACCGCCCCCACGTCCAGGACCATAAACCTCAGATTGTAGTGGGCTTGAAGCCTGTACTACCGTAGGATGGTCGGACATTAGGCCCAGTCCACGAGGTCATTCGGCAAAAGCTCACATGCAAGAAACGTCTTCCGCATCATTCCATTTCAAGGGGAAAGCAAGTCAGAATGAGATAACGCAGGCCCTACTTGGGGGGTCAGAGGGGGCTTAGTAAGTGGGTTAATAATGGGGGCAACTAGGGTTACTATATGGGTTATAGGGGTTATTAACCTACTTGGAGGAGCAGCCGCCTCAGTAAGTAGGTTAGTCTGAAGACGCCATATGGGTTCTTCTCAAAATTATGGGGGCCTTTTGGCTTTAGATTCTGTTCCGGCACCCAATATTGAGGGGTACCACAATGGGACCCTAATTTTGGGAACTACCATATCCCAAGTTGTCCCCCATGATTGATCTACTTACTAAGTCCCGCTGATGATCCAAGTAGGCGATATAGATATAGATATATATATATATAGATGTATATATGTAAACGTATACTTATATACACATATATATATACATATTCCGAAGTATTAGCTATCTAAACACTACAATTGGCATCACATGCGGCAAGCCCCCGAAGTCCCACATCTCACCCAAGGGATCACAAACTAGAGCATCTACATAAGCCGGCAAGAGGGTTTAGGGTTGAGGGTGTCTGAAGCTTTTGCAGACTCCTGTTTAGCCAAAGCACAAATATATGCATATATTTTTATACCAGGTTTGAGGACTTTTGCAAACCCAATACCTCACAACCCGTTTTGACAGTTGGTAGTGACATCACACACAAGCAGCAAGGAAAATTGAGCAAAAGCTTGTATCACCTCCACCTGTGCTGTCGCAAGATACAGCATGGGCATGCGCTGTCTCACGACTGCTGATCTTGCCTACTAGCATAACAGGGCATATACCCCTAAACCTAACCTAAAGATTTCCTCCTAGCTATCTGGACCCCTTGGGTCATGCAACCTTCCGAAGAGCACGTTTCGATTCATGGGGATCCTCATGACACGGTTTGAGGCCTCTTTGGAGACTCAAGGGAACTTAAGTGAGCTGGTTAAGAATGCGGACAACTGGGGCTATGGTATGGTGTATAAGGGTTATTAACATACTTCCTAAGTCACCTGACGCTCCAAGTAAGGTCTAGGGGTGTCCTTGGCACCCCGGAGGGTGCGAAGGGATGCAGAGTGTACCTGAAATTCTTTGGGAAGTTCTCTTCAGGCCTTGGCGTTTAAGGCAATTTAGGGTTGGGTCTTGTATGGGAGGGCTGTATAGCAACAATTTTGAGGAGTAATTACACATTCTGCAGGTTGGTGGTCTCTGTATTTGTTTTCTACGTTTACACGAGACTACTAGCCCCCTATATACGCTACCACGAGCCGCTTACTATCTCCCTGCCCTACCGAACAGACACGCTTTGGAAACGGACCATCAAGCGCCCCAAAGTCGAAACTGTAAACCTTAGGGTTTAGGGTTTAGGGTTTAGGGGTCTAAACTGTAAACCCCACATCCTGACCCTAAGCCCCAAGTCTCAACTTCCCATGCAGATCCTGAAACCTAATCCCTAAATCTTAATCCCTACAGCCTAAATCCCAAACCCTACATAATCCCTAAACCTTTAACCCTAAATTCCCCAACTCACCCAAACCCTACATAATCCCTAAAACTTAAACCCTAAATTTCCCAAGCTAACATAGAAAGTCTCACGTCAAGGCCTGGTCTTTGTCCATCAGCCACTTTGGCAATGATAGCTTCAGCTGCTCACAATAGGCCACAGCCTTGAAATTGTATTAGGGGTTTAGGGTTTAGGGTTTAGGGGTTTAGGGGTTTAGGGTTTAGGATAAGGGTTTAGGATGTAGGGTTTGGAGGTTTGGCTTAGGGGTTTGGGGGGTTAGGTTTAGCGTTTAGGGTAAGGCTTTGGGGGGCTAGGCTTAGGGCTTTGAGGTTAGGCTTACGAATTTGGGGGTCAGGTTTAGGGTTTGCAAGCTTGGTTAAGGCTTAAGGGTTAGGGTTTGTTATGGTTTGGAGGTTTGAGGTGTTTAGGGTGTGGGGTTTCAGGTTTACGGCTTGGGGTTTAGGATGTGCGGGCTATGGGAAACCGTGTAAGCCCTAAACCCTAAACCCTAAATGCGGCTTAAGGCTTACGATCTGAGGGTCTAACATTGTCCATGCAAGGTAGCTTTTATACCCGACGGACATCATGAATAGTGCCTTTTTTGGCGGTTGAACCAAGTAAGGAGGAGAATGCAATCTAATCCTATATTGGGTGCCGTAATAAAGGTACTACTCACATGTTAAGGGTACTTTGCTCGGGAGCCCGAGTTTGGGAAACTATACATGGTGTCCTACTGGTGATTAAGGACTTAAGGGCGAGTGAGGGAGTGGAGCCCTATAAGAATCCCTATAAAATTCTCTATATACTCCCATAATGGTCCCTAAATTCGAGAGGTCAGGGCGGTTTGTAGCGTAAGGTCAGCCTTGAGTACTGCCCCCCACCTAGTGACAGTCTGTAACCCGGGCAATATTCAGGGCTATACCTGTATACATATATATATATCAAAACTTGACACCCTATCCAGCTGCTGCTGACTGGGGGCAGTATCCAAAGGTGAGACATCAACTGGGAAGTAAGGGCAGAGACATGATGCTAGATCTTCTACGAATGTCTTCATGTAGGAGGACCCCCCACCCTTTAATAGTGGTATAAGAAGAATATAAGAGGATGCTAATATGATATTCCTTATAGTCACTATTGCTGGGTGGGGGGTTCACCTAAGTCTTCATGGTCAACACATCACCAGGCTTGTGTACGACAAAACGGGCGAAGTTCAAGGAGGCCCGGCACAAAGCAGAATGCGAAGGGCTTAGCGCCTCTATATGGCGAACATCCGGAAAGCGGGTGTGGGGAGTCTGCTTTAGAGATTATTAAGTAGGGATGATTACGCGATGACTTGTGAAACTAACATTCCTACATGTGTGTACAAATACAGGCTTATCCAGTTATTATACATAATCACATAATCATGTACCTGCAAGCAAAGGATGGCGCACCAGCGCCAACGCTTCATGACCTGTAGTCACGTGAAACAGTTTCCCAACCCAGAAACCTTCGCAAACCCCGCTAACCCTCAAAACAAGCTCCTTAACTTTTTGACTGGGTGTCATACGGTTTGCTTACCCTGTCGCCCACCTAGGGCTACAACTCAAGAAGGTTTAAGCTTACTGCTTATGATTCTTGCATTTGTACATGGCATGCACATTCTTGCCCGCATACTTGTCCCAATCCCAAAATTGCATGCATGCATGCATGCATGCATGCATGCATGCATGCATGCATGCATGCATGGAACTCGTCTACAGCCGCACAAATAGCAAAGCTTCTATCAGAGACCCTTTTTCCCAACTTAGGGTACTCCAGTATAGACCCCAAAATACGATAATCCCTGTCATAGGGTCCCCCAACATGGTAGCCCCAGTCAGGCAAGCAGAACGTAGCAATCCAAAGTCGACTCCAATGACTGTAAAGCTCCAAGTCTTAGAACCGCTTCCTACTTTAGGAGGCTATTAAGGGCTATCCTAAACCCTACACCCCTGAAGGATTAAGGTCCTGACTCCTTAACTCTACCAACCCCTAAAAAAACCTGAGTCCCCTGTTGGGAGTCCTTACAATAACGGGGACTATACTTGGGTGGTTAGGGAGACTTAGTAAGTGGGCAAATTATGGGGATAACTAAAGTTACTATATGGGATATAGGGGTGATTAATCTACTACTTGCTAAGTCCCCCCTGACCCTGCAAGTTACTGGGTCCCTAAACCCTAAACCCTAAATGCAAAGTCCCATGTGGAGGCCCCCAAGGGTTAAGGTCCTGACCCACTCGGCGGCTATTGCTTTGAGCTCGCCGGCTGATGAGTCGTACCTGGAGCTTAGCGCTGAAAATGCTTGGAAGTGGTGGGTTCACAAAATAGGGTTTAGGGTTTAGGGTCTAGGGTTTTATATTGAGGTTTCCCAAAATTAGGGGTACCTACTATAATGGAGAATCAAATGGAAAAGAAAATGGAAAATGAAATGGAAACTGGGATTATGTAGGGGATTATAGGGATTAGGGCTTTCCAAAATTAGGGGTACCATTTTGGGGGTCCCTATAATAAGGACTATAGTATTTTGGGGTCTATATTCGGGTCCCCTTATTTTGGGAATGTACCATATTGGGATAATGGAAAAGAAAATGGAAACTACAGGGATTATAGGGATTATATGGGGGTTATATAGGGATCACAGGGGGTATATTTTGAAGTGGTGGGTTCAGAAAATAGTTTTTGTAAAAGCCCTCGGACTTTTTTTCCTGAGCAAACGAAAGTGGTTTTTAGGCTGCAGGGTTTATAAGCTTTATGATACCCTCAGGGGGCTTTAACAATCTGCGGGGTCATAAGGAAACTATGGAGGCCTCCAAAACGGATTCTAGCGGGTAAGTTGAAAAACTCAGATGTCGGACTGTCAATATCTTCGTCCGAAGTGCAGAGAGACGTTTAGGGATGCAAAGCATCAGTTTCTCAAATTGGGGGGCCCTTCAATGCCCTGTAGAGATGTAGTCCGCCTTAAGTAGATAGACTATGGCTTTGGGTATAACCAGATCCCCACATACCCCATATTCTATCTACTTAAAGGGGGACTATAACCCCAATATAAACCCTATTGTAATATACTAGTTTCCATGTTATTCTCCATTATCCCCATATAACCCAAATAAAACCAAATATTCTATCTACTTAAGGGTGACTATATGTGTCCCTTCTACGGATTCTATGGGGACAGCTCCTGGGAAACTCCCAGCAACTAGTAACAAGTGAGGATTCGGCGATGTTTACCGTGGTTACTAGGTTGACCTGCCTTAGTAGACATACAGACGTTCCGCATGCGCATGCGCACCCCATAACGTTGAGGATTTAACGGAAGCATCAACATGTTGACCTTCCTTGTTTGCGCACTACATATCAAGGAGCTTCACAGACAGAGTTCTCCGTAGAGAGCCCCAGTTTGCCAGAAGGGCCCTCAGAACCCTGGAAATACATGAGCCCGAAGCATCAAACCCCAAACTCAAAAACTGCCAGCCCGAAACCCAATGTAAACCCTAAACACCCCCAAACCTGGTTTCTCCGTCTTCATGGACCTTCCTGGCAGAGTTCCAAGGCCCTGGGGCCCTTCTGAAGAGGAAAGCCGATCTCCTTGGCATTCTACTGTACTGAATGTTTTCATCCGAAGGTGACATTCTGTCTACGATACAGTTTACCCTAAACCCTAAACCCTGAAGATTCACTGCCTCACTGAGGCTTCCGTTTAGGGGTTTACGGCTTAGGGAACCAAGGCACTGTCCCAGTTCACATGCCGCTCCATCTAAGCGTTGACATGGAAGCTGCCAAAGTTAAAAGCTGCTACAAAAAGACCTTCACAGAAGGACACCTATAGAATGTCGGATATGAGGAGACCAATGACGTCCTACATGCCATGAACTGAGGGTGACGCCATTGCTGGAAGTGCTTCCAGAGTTCTGCATCGAAGCCTCGCAAAACCGTCTGGGAAACAAATGAGGGTTCAGGTCGACCCTTCCGTGCAACAAACAGCATAGTATGCCCGTACGTATGGGAATATTCTGTCTCATTCTGGAGTGTGGTTTGCAGCGGGGGGGCACGCACACAAAGCTCGGACGGCTTACAAGCTGTTACTTGGAGGGTCAGGGGGGCTCAGTAAGTTGGTTAACAAGCCCTATAACCCATATAGTAACCCGATTTATCCTCGTTATTAACTTAATTACTAACCCCCAGACTGCCTAAACTCGACACCCTAGACCCTAGTTATCTCTGCTATCAACCTATTTACTAAATCCCCCTGACCCTCCAAGTAGGGCATTGTCATCCTAAGCCCTGAACTCTTGAAGGAGATTCTGATCACCCCAAGCTTCGGGATGAGAATTCTACAGTACTCTGCAACTATGATATGACTCTGAGCGGGTCCTTGCATACCCTAAAACCTGAACCCAGTGGCTTAAGCCCTGAGCCAGCTTACAAGGCCTTCGGACATGGTCATGGTGAGCCACGGTCATGGAACTGGTTAAGCCTTGGGTACCATGACCCTCCTTGTACCCTTAATTGGGAATATATGGTTCCTAATAGTGGGTACTTAGGCCCTAATTGAGGGTAGGAGGAGGGTCTAG
>CAJNIZ010000398.1:0-11460 GCA_905231905.1 Symbiodinium pilosum | reverse complement strand
CCCTAAACCCTAAACCCCTGGCTTCCAGAAAAACTGTGGCTTCCTTTCAAAGAGCCTGCATGCCCCTCATTCGGAAGTCGTTGACCACATCCTGCATACATTCCCCAGGGTTTAGGGCTTTGGATTTCGGATTTAGGGTTTAGGGACATTCCCCTAGGGCTCCCAGTTACCTATAATAGGGTATATAGAACCCAGTTCCCATTATTTAGACAACCGGAGCCCTGGGGTTTCCCATAATTTCAACCAATTCTCTCTCGGTGTTCGGGTTTAGATTCCAAACTACAAATCCGGGATGGTGCTAGACCCCCAATAGCTACATATGAGCTATAGTCTAAACTCCTAGTATCCCCCTTAATAAGCCCTATAGTAGTCCCCTGCATAATCCCCTATATAACCCCCCTCTAAGGAGTTTAGACTCTAGCTCATATGAACTACGTGGACCTACGGCAGCTCAAGGCTCCATTGTTGACACAAGGTTGTCGCAAAACGAGGACCCAAAGGGTCATAGAAGGATTGCAAGTAGATTCGGGGTGGAGGTCTGTTTTGGCATCATGTTGGGGATTATCAGGAGACCCATCACTAGACCCACAAAGCGAAATCCTAAACCCCAAGCCCGAAAGCCTCAACCCTAAAGCGCCAAAGGAGTTACCTTGCTTTTGCAGAAGCCCCCTTTGAGGGCTCCCGCGTGTTCGGGGGGAGGATAAGCGCGTTCATGGGATGCGATAACCTTCAACCTTGACATGGGCTGTAGGACATGAGGAATCTTAGAGGCGCATTGGATCAGTCCATAGTCGGAAGCACAGGGTTTTAGGTCAAGGGTTTATAAGACTCGAATGTCCCCACGTTCATGGATTCTAGGCAGGCTCTGGACGGGAGAATTCATGCACCCCAGGCACCGTGCTGTACGGTGTTTCCACCGACTGAACCCCCGACATTTAGGGTGCAAAAGCAACAGTGGGGTCTACCTTGGACTCGTTTAGCTCTTTTACCACAAGTAGTAGTGCAGGCTACAGCTAGTCTAGCATGACATGGTAAACAAGGATAGAATGAGGCCTACCCAACGATTCTCCCAGCCAACTTCTCAGACACAAATACCCAAGCTTTTCCTTGTTCAAATGGTGGCCTACCAACCGACATCCTGCACACGAAATCCGTCACAGCAAACCAGAAAACTGCATCAGATGGCAGACGACAAAAAAGGGGCTTCCCAAAAATTAGGGGTACGTTGTTGGGGGGCCCCTGCATACAATGAGGACTATAGCATATTCGGGTCTATGTTGGGGTCTTCCTATTTAGGGAAACTACCAGGTATCTCCTTAATGACGTGACAGGCAGAGGAGTCAACACTGATCACCGGCGTCATTTCGAGAACAATGTACCTGCGGGGCTCGTGAGGTTTACGCTACGGATTTGAGCTGACGGCCGGGGCTTAGGATATGGGCTTTGAGGTGCGAAGTGCGCAGCTTTCCCTCGCACAAGGGCGCTATGCAGCCATAGTGATTGAGACCCTGGAGGGTCCAGAAACCCCAAACCCTAAAGCGCTTCAGTCCTATGTAACTCCGAGCTTGGAACATCAATCAGGAGAGCACTCTGTCTTGTTGACTATCTCCAAGTCGTTCACGTGGGCGAGCAGCATGTCCTTCTACAGCGACGCACCAGCATTGCTATGACTATCAATGTTGCTACTACTATTATTTCTGCCTTTGGTGAAGCCAAGCGTAGAACCTCGTTGCTGCCAGTGAACTTGCAGTTTTGGCTGCAGACTACGGTGTCTTTGTATGCTCCTAGGCCAATTCATTACTATGATTTTGTCTTGCTCGCCCTTGCTGGAGTAAAGCTCTAAACCACAAATCCCTAAACCCCTGAACCCCTAAACTCGTTTAAGGTTTAGGGACCATATGAGCTGCAGCCAACATCTCCTACTAGGGATTTTATTATGGAACCCTATGTGCACTGTTAAAGCTTTATACTGAAAGTAGCTCATATCAGGCGGTATATATGTATATATATATATATCAGTCTTTTTTTAGGTTACCCCATGTTGCTGTGGAAATTCCTTGGCTTGTCCTTGGCAAGCGACGTAGGGTTTAGGGCTTAGACTTCTTACGAACTCGAGTTTTTGAGGCCCGTCCTTGACGAAAGATGCATTGGCGAAGTACCTGGCAAGCTAAGGCCTTAGGATTGAGGGTAGACCATCCTATACTTGCAGGCTACAAACGGTTCAGTGATTTGGGACCCTCATATCTACACGTCTAAAGTAAGCTTCTGAAGTAGCAGCACGCCTGAGGTTGCAACCCAGCAGAATTCCCCAGCATTTACAAGAGAGTTCTTCAACCTGGGTAACCTGTGCATCCTACGTAGAAGACTTTAGCACTACAAGGGCAGGAGGCACTACAAGGGCAGGAGGGCAAACGGTTCATCGCCAGAAAGCACTGGGTATCCTGGCAAGTGGTCATTGTGTTCCCCAAATCTGGCCTTTGGTTAGCTAGGAATGAAGGAGTGGATCCCTATAGCCTATAGTAGTCCCTATGTAACCCATCACAGTAGTTTCCATTGCATGTTCTTTTCCATTCTTTCCTTCACAGCTTTTCAAAAATGGTTTGTAAGCGAGCCGCCAAACCCAGAGGACAAAAAGCCAAGACACATAGTTCAGTGCTTAGGGTTGAGGTTCGAATCGCGCGAATGCGGTGCACACTCAGACTTCCCTTGACCCCCTTACCATTTTCGGGGTCCGAAGAGGAGGCATAACCAAACAGCCTTACCCCGGACTTGAGCCTCACACCAGCAAAAAAATCCTGAGCCCCGTGCAGGGCATGCTGAAATCAAACAAGTGGGTGTCATAAGGAAAGTCGAAAATAATGTAGACCAATGCAAATTCATTGTAATCTCATTCCATTGTGACCCTGACCGCATTACTTGTGGTATTCCCCAGGCCCCTTTCTATGTATTTAGGCCTCTACAGCAGGCCACCAGGAATCTTGCATCGCTTGTACTGCTAAGCAACAGTTAGTGCACTTGGGTGGCTGTATGTTGGAGTCACATCTGACTTAAGTGGAGGAGCTTTGGGTAGACCATCCTATAGTCAGATATAAGAATTATAAGGAAACGCCACTCAGCGCGGGCACAAAGACGAACCAATGCGCGCAATGAAAACGTTCTGGATGAAGGTGCCGCTACTCTCCTGTTAAGGATGCAGGGCGTGGAGGGTTGGGGCACTCTAGCCTTCCGAGACATGGCGAGCAAGCCACTGGGCTCACCGACCAGGTGTTCAGGGATCCAAGCTTTCAGTTTAAGCTACATAGGGCTTGCTGCTCAGAATGCCAGTGGCTGTCAAACAATACTACCGGCTCCTTCTTACTTATCTTTTTTTTGCAAGATACCCCATAAATGACCTGAATATTGACAACCTCCGATGTCTGCATGCAGAGTTCAAGTTCAGTGTGCCCTATTCAGGGTTCGGATTTTTGAAAAAATGGAGAATCAAATGGGCAAGAAAATGGTCGATGAAATGGAAAACTGGGGATATATAGGGGATTACCATTACTATCATCATGATTCTTATTATTACTATCATTGTTACTATGATCAACCCTGAACCCTAAACCCGGACCCCTAGACCGCGTTATTACAGGGGAGGGGAGTCTTCAGGCTGCTACATTACAACATTATTCTTGCTATTACCCTGGGGCTCCAAGCCTGTAAAGAATGCCGACTTCAGACCCCAAAGTTTATGAATAGTGTTGATGGAGGAAATCTTGCACCACCTTAAGTCCCTAAAGTCCTAGGAATTACAGTAGTTTAGGGCCCCTAGGTGGTGCAAGATTTCATCCATCAACGGTAGTATCTACCCCTAGGGCTCCAGCTACCTAAACAATGGGAACTGGGTTCTATATACCCTCTTAGTTACATGGCCCAGTAACCTACGACTTAGGTAACTGGGTGCCCTAGGGTACTTTGGGACCCTAAGCCCTAAACCCTAAACCTTGGCTTACTTTTCTCATCATCATGGCGGCTTTTGCGTGCTGGGCTCCTAGCTGGTGGATGCAAAGCATATGCAGTTGCCTGATGCGTATCCACAGAGGACTCTAAAAATTCCCTCTACGGCACTGGCGGATATATAGGCGCATATAAAGCTTAGGGCTTAGGAACCCGGGTTTAGGGTTACTAACGAAATCCTGAACATAAGACATCCAAAATGACCTCACGCCCCAAACGCACAAGCATGAACGCTCCTTTGTCCCACCGAACGGGAAAATCAGTGCATATCAGCCCTCATACCCAAATAGAAACCCTAAACCTACATGTGAGCCATAGTCTACACTCCTCGTATCACGCTTAACAACCCTCATAAAATAGGCCCCTATAAAAAATATAGAATCCCCTACATAACCCCCTTACCGGGGTTTAGACCCTAAACCCTATAATACAATCCACTATATACCCCCCTTTAAAGAGTTTAGACCCTAAACCCTAAACTCTAAACCCTAAACCCTAAACAATCCCCTATATCATCCCCTCTGTACTGTGAGGAAATTAGACTAGAGCTTCTGTGTGAGTTCAGAAATCTTTGCTGTAGGGCACCCACAGCGTGTCAGGCCCTCCCTGCATACTGGAATCGTTGGGGGGGGTTTACTGTTTATGGGATTTGGGGTTTATGAGGTTTTGGATTTAGGATTTAGGAATTTAGGGATAGGGGTTTAGGGGTTTAGGGGTTTAGGGTTTGGGATTTAGGGCAGAAAGGTTCGAGGACCTGTTCTGTTCATTCAAAACCCTTAGGGTTTACGGTTTCGGGTTTAGGAACCGTAAACCCCGTGGGTCTAGGATTTAGGCTCTCGTCTACGCTTAAAGTTTCCAGCTTACGGCTGCCCTCATCCGTATGCACTAAACCCGTTCAGAATCCCTAAGGGTCCAAGGACCCAAATAGTGGGGTTTCGGGCCCCAAATTCCATAAACATTATAGTATTTGGGCTCTAAAACCCCTTACTATTTGGGTCCTTGGACCCTTAGGGAATGGGTCCTGCTTCATGTTCCGGTAGATGGAGGTCCCTGGTATCCTCCATAGGATGGTAATCTGCGGTCCTCAGTCGGTTTCAGTATCATCCACTTCCCCTGTGGGTTTAGGGCTTAGGGCCTTTTTATCCGCACGCATTGGGGTTCTTCTACTTTAGATCTAGGGTACTTGAACGCATAAAGATATCTCCCTGGTCTGGGGGTCCAAAGTACCAAATACGAATCTACTTGCCCCAACCCTGTACTAAATCACTATTACCCGAAACCCAACTACCCAAATATTCAGTACATGGACGTTTAGGGTCTTACATTATCAGTACTTCCCTGCTGGGGCCCTGCTTGTTAAAGTTCAAGTCCAAGGCTTCTGTCTGAGGCCCTCCTAGCCTATCGGGATTACGGCTCAAGTTTAACCTGAATACCGGAGATCAGTGGGGGTCTCCCAAAAGTTAGGGGATTTCGGGGGGATCCCTACAGTAAGGATTGTAATATATTGAGGTCTAGATTTGGATTTCCTTAAATTTTGGGAAACTAACATATGGCCGTTTTGCAACCTGCGAATCAGTTTTGAGCCTCGCGGGTTTAAAGGGCTTAAGTTTAGGGTTTATGGGGTTAGGGGTTCATGCAAGCAGGCTGCTGACAATGGGGTTTGGGGATTAGGGTTTAGGGTGTAGGGTTTAGAGCGGAATCCTAAACCCTAAACCCTATAGAATAAACCCTAACAGAAAGGGCTACAGTGATGTTGGGATGTGCAACAAGGTCTCTGTTTTTCAAAGCTCCTGTCTATGCTCTTACTGTCGCTTGGCAATCCGTGTATCACTATATATGTGGGTTCCCAAAATTAGGGGTACCATTTGGGGTCGCCATAAAAAGGACTATAGTATCTTGGGGTCTATATTGGGGTCCCCCTATTTTGGGAAACTACTATATCTACTGTTAGTACAAAAAGACCATCACTACTATTCTTACCATCCTCCATCCTTACTAGGGTTGCTGTTGTTACTAGTATCACTTTCTTCTCTAGTACGACTCCTATTCATTGCCTTCCCTTTTTGTCGATTCCCATTCTTGCTGCTATTGCTACATTCTGGCCCCCAGTGCCACACCCTACATGCTAATCCCTAAGCCCCTCCCCAAAACACACTGTGCGAAGCATGCATGTGCCAGGAAGGGGCAAGTCGACCCTGTAACTCCCTGTCAGAATCCAGATAGGGGTAGATTAAACCCCAAACCCTAAAGTTCAATCCCCAAACCCTACTCCCCAAACCCTAACCCCTCATCCTTAAACCCTAAACCCTAATCCCCCAACCCTAATTCCTAATCCCTAGTACCCAAATCACGAGTACCAGGTTTGGACCCAGACTTGCGGATTCGTAGATGACGATGGTCAAGGACAAGCCAACCTCAGAGCAGTCTTGGCTTCAGGGTTTAGGGTTTGGGATTTAGGGTTTGGGGTTTGGGATTTAGGGTTTGGGGTTTCGGATTTCGGGTTTGGGTTTGGGGTTTAGGGTTTGGGTGGAACTACTCTAGTTCAATGGTCAGCAGCTTCCATGTTTGCATCTTCTAGTAACCCTCTGCTTTTTCATTCAGGGTTTGGGGTTCTTGGTTCTATACATAATAGCGAAAAGTGGAAGGTCAAATGCAGTAGACGTCAGAAGCTTACATCATAAGATCCCTAGACCCTGAACCCTAAACTACCCATGTAAAGCAACCCGAGAAGGCATCCATCCCACGGCACTCTCTCATGTGCAAAAGGGGCTACTGCTATTGGCTAGCTAAACCCTAAACTTTGACTTCAAATCCTCAAGTCCTCCCCGCGAAAACAAATGCAAATGAAATCACGGCCATCTTGAGAAAGCTTACTGAATTTTACATTCCAGGACATAAATAATTACAACTAGGAATGGAAGTAGCTAAGTGCTGTCACAACTAGAGATACAGGCAGTGGACACATCGTACAGCCCTACATGAAACTAAATGGTGCGCCTCAACAAGTCCCGGAAGTCTGCGGCTTTGTGCTACCAAAACGTGGAGAAATTGGGGTGCCACGGTCGTGTTTCAGCTGTCTATTGGGACCCGATCGATTTTCAAGACACCCTTAGTACGATGCAAAAAGTTTGAATACCAAGTCTAAGCTCCCTGGAAGCCTGGTAGAAATTTTGATCTCAGCTGGTTCTCAACAGTATAGATAACTGGATTCAAATACTATCCCTAAACCCGCCCCCCATTAAAGATGACTGGGTTGAATTTCAAACGCTATGTTCAGGGAACTTCGAGCTAGCGCCCTTTAGCTGCAGAAAAGCCACTGATACCAGGATCCCCATGAGAACGCCCAAGAAGAGCGTGCCTAGGAAGGCGGTTACCTGCGTAGAGGAGAAGCTGATTTAGGGCTTTAGGTTTGGGATCTAGGGTTTAGGCTTGAGGGATTAATGTGCAGGGTTCAGGGATCAGGGTTTAGGGATTAATTTGCGGGGTTTAGGGTTTAGGGATTAAGGTGCAGGGTTTAGGGTTAGGATTTAAGGATTCACGTGCAGGGTTTAGGGATTGTGGTTACAGGGTGTAAGGATTAGGGTTTCGGGTTTAGGGTTTGACTTTTTGGGGTTCAGGGCTTGGGGTGGGTGGAGGGCTCCTTACGGCCCTAACTATGTACCTGTATTGGGTTTAGGGTTTAGGGTTTAGGGTTTAGGGTTTAGGGTTTAGGGTATCCCCACCTACCTAGAGTTTTACGGCTTATACCCAGAACTTTGAGTGTCACTATGACTAAGCCGTAGGTGACTCAGGGTCGCAGGTACATCTTTTTTCTGCCACCGCTGGAGTCTTAGGGTTTAGGTCTTAGCCCTAAACCCCCAAACCCTAAACCCTAAACGCTAAACCCTAAACTAGGGTTTAGGGTTTAGGGTTTGAGTAGGGTTTAGGGTTTAGGGCTTAGGGTTTAGGGATAACCTTGCAGTGGCAACATCCTCAATTCTAGATCTCTATACTGGTCCAAGTACCTGATACTATATGGGGGGTTTCGCAAAAATAGGGGTACCATATTGGGGGTCGCCATAAAAAGGATTATAGTAGTTTGGGGTCTATGCTGAGGTCCCCCATCTTGGGAAACTACCCTTTGGTTCCCCCCAACCTGTATATACTAGAATTACTCCTGCCATGGCCGCAAGTACCCAATCCTGAACCCAGACTTCTATCTCCTCCTATACATCTTTATACATCTTTTGAGGGTACTAATTCTTGCCCTAAACCCCAAACCCTAAACACTTCTTATGGAATACTTGGACCCTTTTTGCGTGCTCGCATCTGCGCAAGGTCAGCTGCCACACTCTGAATGGGGTTTAGCGCTTCAGGGTTTAAGGGCTTAAGGGTTTAGGGTGTATGGTGTATGGTTGTGAGTTTGGGGATATGACCCCAAAAAGAGAGAATCAGATGGCACAGAGCATGAGCAATGAAACCTAAACTGCGCTTGTAAAGGGTTGAATCTTCAGCTCGACCAGAACCTCATTGCGCGTGCAAATGTCACGGCGATTGCGGGCTGCTTGGGCATGCTGGAAGTTTGCTTTGACCCACCACGATTCGGCTGATTTGGCAGCTGAGCACACCGATAACTGGGCTCCCGTGCTCTGCTTTCAATGGAAGCTGAAAAGCTTGGAAGCCACTCCAAGAGAATCCAAGGCTGCGATTGCATCGATGAGACAGACTAACCGCCCCCAGTTCTAAGAGATTCTGTTATGTACTGGCCGAAAGACTCACTGAATCTGTTAAGGTGAGTTATAAGTTATGAGAGGAATCTAGGATTAGAAAGTTGGCAACCATTTGGGTTTCTACATTAGGGTTCCGGATTTAGGGTTTAACCTTCAGGGTTTGGGGTTCACGGGTCACGCGGCTGAATGTACAAGCCCTGCAAAATTACCAATGTCATGTTGAGGACTATTCGATGTACCTTGTAGATACTTGTACGAAGAACCCTGGATCCTAAACCCTAAGCCTCAAATTGCACACGGAACCTGCGACCATGATATCGGAGTACCTGGTAATTCCCTAAACAAGGGGACCCCAATATAGACCCCAAAACACTATAATCATCATTCTGAGGAACCCCTGCACGGTACCCCTCATTTTGGGAAACCCTGACCCTAAACCCTGCTGTTTGAGGTTTTAGGGTTGTAGGTTTTAAAGGTTGATGGTTTACGGTTTATGATCTTAGGGTTTAGGCCTTAAGGATTAGGGTTTGGGTTAGGGCAGCAAGGTCGAGTATACAATGATAATTAATGAACTTTGGGGTCCTTGTGACAGTAACCTGACAATAACCGTTCGTTAGCTTGCAGGGTGTATGTGATAATTGCATACTTGGGACCCTTATTAGGCCGACTGTGAGCGGGACCCAGAGGAGAAAGTCGTGCTTCTTCACGTGGAAGAGGTGCTTTGCCTAGGAAACATTGATAGGGTGGGTTCAAAAATGCGGGGTGCCTTAATAGGCGGTCCCTACAACAAGGATTATAAGACGTTGGGATATTTAAAGTGCCCACAACTTCTAAAACTTCTATATTGAGGCTTTCTGAAAAATTGGGCAACTTCCAGATCCTGGCGCTTTGCACCGGGCATCAAGCGCTCAAGGATGACATGAGGGCGTTTTGTCAAGGCTTCAACATTAGAGTTGTTTGCCTTGTTAGGATTCATTCAGGCCCGGGTATTCTGAAGGAACAATGGTTTCTCATGTGCATTCTGACAATTTACTTGCGAACAAACAAAGCATGAAGCCCTAACTCAGGTCTTCCTCCGGGGTCTGTAGCATAAAGGCTCAGACTTTGAGCTGTTGCGATGGCCCGGCATCGCCTACACGGAAAACAAAGGATTGAATACCAGCAGCCGCTTTCAATTAAAGGAAAAACTAGAACCCATAACCTGCCAAAATATCGCAAGGACCTTCAAATCCTAGACAGACACCCCCATCATGGGACAATCAGAAGTATCCCAGGGGGCATTCTGTTGGGGCTACTCCTTTCTTGTAACTGCCAAATAACCCCCCCAGATCTTGTTTTGTGCCTTTGGTCTTGGGAGGAGGGGGGTCGCAACAACATATGATGGGGTGGGGGTAGGATTAGATAGTGCAGGTCGCAGTACTAGCAGTACAAGTACAAGGAAACCTGATAAAGACCGGGATATTTTGGGGTAAACAAGATAATCGTAGTCACCGTGAATCATAGTCACCGGCATGTTATTGAAGATGGAATACGTTTTCGGGGCTCCGAACTCGTTACAAGGCAAAAGTACCTTGCAGAGTTCTTCCGGCCCAGCGGGAAGATACTATTGTCACACCATTTGTTAATGGCCGTTAGCATTAGGGTACTTCCCCAAATTCCCTCATTTTGGGAACTGCCCATTAAGCCCCATCCACCCCAGAACCAGGATACCCTAGACCCTAAACCCTAAATCCCCCCGTCAAGGTCTTAGGACTAAGAGACAAGCGCCATCAAGCTGCATGGCAAATCGGAAGAAACCCTCAACCGCGAAAATCGTTAAACCTCTAGGCTGGGTTGCTGTGAAGGAACTTAAATTAAGTTGCCATAATCAGTATATATTCATTAATAAAGTTTTCCTAAAAATAGTAACTTCAGCTAAGTTCCTTAACAGCAAACCAGTAGAGCTGCGAACCGCTGATGGTGTGAGATACCCTCCACCAACCCGAAGCTCTCAATCCTCTTGCAAATCCGAAGCCCTAAATAGGGTTTAGGGTTTAGGGTATAAACCTCCAACCCTAGCTCCTACACCGTAAACCCTAATTAGTGGAGAGTATTACCACTAACCCTGGGAATCCGGATAGCCCGAAGTGGGCAATATCTGACAAAATCTACAAACATTTGGAGCACAAAGGGGTATTGCTTATAGATTGGGTACTGCGCCCCCTCAGTAACAGTTGGATTACTATTTTCCATATGGTTATATATAGCCCTAAACCCTAATTAGACCCTAAACCCTGGGCAGTACCCAACTTATAGACTTCGAGCTCCTTCGGGTTCCTCCCCACAACCGAGCCACACATTACATGTCCAGATATATCCTTATATGAGCCATAGTCTAAACTCCTTAAAGGGGAATTATATAGGGGTAATATAGGGGATTACTATAGGGGATATTAAGGGGGATACTAGGAGTTTAGACAGTGGCTCATATAACCTTTCTATATCCCTGGACCACTAAACCCTAGAACTTTAATAGGAACCCCAGTAGCCCCTTAATAACAAGGGTACCTTGGTTTTTCCCTGATGTTCAGCTTTGATAAGGAGACCCCAAATCAAAAGGGAAAAGGATACTACTACCGGGGTACCCAACCTAAACCCTGACCCCTTAACCCTAAACCCTAAACCCTAAAACCCTAAACCCCAAACCCTTAAACCCTAAACCCTACTATATCCTGAATCCCAAATCTTAGACCCTGGATCAACCAGGGCGTCCCCT
>CAJNIZ010000397.1:11156-31749 GCA_905231905.1 Symbiodinium pilosum | reverse complement strand
TTTTCGGGCAATTTTTGCGTTTCTCCGCCTAAATCCGTCCACAGCCCTTCGCAACCACAGAAAGGGGAGAGGGGGGGGGGTTTAGGGTTGAGGGTTTAGAGTTTAGGGGTTGAAGGAACCCTTAACAGTGCACTGAGGGATCCCTCTTGTAGTTTAGTATAGTCCCTAACATAGACCCTGGCAAGGAACCCATGTCCATGAAATAAAGTAGGAAATATTGACTGTAGCTCATGTCCTGAACTTTTGTTCAGAAACGATTGTCAGTGGCCAGTCTCAGTTGAGAGCCACAGCATTTTGGGGAGGGTTCTGGGCAGATAGAATGAAGGACGAGTGGAAGTTCCTGAAGATAGTAGTCCTTTGCAGAGCTCTATAAGGGTGTAACCCTAAACCCTAAACCCTATATTGCGTACAGCGTTGATGGTTAAAACCTCCGCAGAGTGGTGGTTCTTCAAAACCCCAGAATATACATAAAGACCTGCGGAAAGTAAAAGGCCCCTCCCAAAAGAACTGGGAATTTTCCGTAATCAGGGGTACCATTTTGGGGGTCCCCACAAATAAGGAGTATAGATTCTGCGGTCTATTTTGGGATCCCCTTATTTTGCAAAACTACCAACTATCCAGAGGTTGATTGAAGAAACCCCATTCAATTGTTGATTCGTTTCCGCAGTCCTACTTGTATTCTTAGACAACCCCTAGGGCTCCAGTTACCTAAATAGTACGTTACTGGGCTATGTAACTATAGGGTAATATTATATACCCTAAACCCTAAACCGGTTTTTAGAACCCAGTTCCCATCATTTAGGTAACTGGAGCCCTAGGGAACAGCTCTCCTGGGGTGCTAGGTTTCATTCGCAAGTCTAGGCATTTGTCAGACGCCTTCCCGACCGTTTGGCTGTAGTAAGGTTCGGGAACCTCCGGGACAAATCAGCGTTCATGGATCGGATATTTTCTCCAAACCCAGCGTACAGAAGCTAGCGCGCAATTCCGAGGTGCTTGTTTGGCACCTGGGACCAAGCTCATCCCAGACAGCTTCCCCCTGGTGCTATCAGCCCTTGTCCCAACCTTCCAAGAGAGCCGTCTGTGTAAGGCTATGCTGTTGGTTGTCGACTTCTGGATGAAGGTTCGTCGTGCGACTCGTCCTAGGGTTGTTGGACAAAATCCGACATGTATACTTTTCTGCCACAGGCCTATGCATTAACACAATTGCAAAGGGCTCGGGTATGACTTCCACTACCTTTGTTATGTGACCCCCTAAAGCAAGCCACCTGTGGACTGTATGTAGATCAGCATCATGGCTGACCATTGACTCCTTAATCAGTAGGGCAGCATGATGGCTGACAGTGATCTTCAAAAATATGACTGTCTACACCTTAATGGGGCCTCCAGCTACCTAAATCATGGATTCTGGGTTCTATATACCCGACAGTTATATGGCCCAGTAGCCTATACAGTATAGGCTGTTACTATTTAGGTAACTAGGAGCCGAAAGCCTATTGCCTGCTAACCACCAGCAAGTGAATGTATGCTGGAAAGCAGCACTGGCAGATCTTCCAGGCGAAGTTCTCTGAGACCTAGGCGCCACATATTCCGAGACCTCGAACACTCATGCGGTTTAAGGTTTAGGGTATAGGGTGGCAATCCTGCAACCCCACATTAACTTCACATTGAGGTGTGATAGGAAATGTCTTGTTTGCCACAAAGGAGGTTTGGTTGAAAGTTCGCGCCCTTTTTGCTTCCCTTGAAATAGTAGCGCCTTGTCGGATCCGAAAGTAGGGACCATAATTTCGCCTACCCACCACACCTGACCAATCTGGATAGATTCCGGCATTATCCATTCTAGTCCTTACCCTGAAGTCCAAACCCATAGAATCCCAATCTATCGAGACAAGCTGAACATCATGCCGTAGCTGCAAACCGCGATGATAGCTTTTAAAGCTACGTACTAGGAGAGGATTTAGGTTCTCTAAGGCTTAGGATATGATAGGGATCCTATGCGATCCAAGATATTGTCTATCCACCGTATGTCGGGCATGTTTATGGGCCCTAAGGTTCACGCCGGGGGTGGATAGGGATATACAGACATACATGGTTGAGGGTCTCCACAAAAGAGGGGTCCTCTGTGGGGAGTCCTCATGCCAAGGATTATAGACAGTTCAATCTATATGGCCAACCCCAACTATGAAAACCTGAATGTATATCTCTCCATATATATATATGTATAGGAAGGGACAGCACTTGTGAGAAGATTCCGCGTGCTTAAAGATGGTGACGGGCCCTGGATGGCACCATTCCTCTGTCTTTTTTTGTTTGAACGTTCGGATGTTCAGGGTTTGGGCTGTACGGTTGGGGTTAGCGGTTCACATGCTAAGGCGTAGATGATTGCGCTTAGGGGCTGGGGCGTTCGGGTTCACGGTTAGGGCCGCGTAAGGCCTATCATCACCTCATACTGACACTAAACACCCGCCCCGCCCGTAACATTAGATATTCCCCCAGAAGAGACCTCACAGTTTGGGGTGGCATTTCGTACATCTGATGTTAAGGGTGGGGTGGGGGGGGGAGTGGTTAAATGTTCAGTATGAAGAGAGTACCTCTAAACCCTAAACCCTGAACACTAAATAGTAGTTTCCATTTTCTTTTCCATCATCCCAATATAACCACTATATAACCCCATATAGCCCTAATATTACCCTTATCCCAATATATACCCAACATAACCCCTATAATCCCAGTATTAATCCTGAGGCTATCCACCGCAGCCCTTGGCGCACTACTCCTTCCCGGGGCCCTGTCCTCTCAGCGCAGCAGAGGACAAGTCAGAAGAGTGCCCCTCCTACAGGGGTTATATGGGGTAATATAGGAATAACCTACTATTTAGGGTTTTGGGTTTAAGGGTTTAGGGTCATGGGACGCAGGAAGCAGGTCAATGATTGGGATGACTAGGGTTACGACATGGGTTATAGGGGTTATTGGCCTATTTACTAAGTCCCCATGACCGTCCAAGGAAGTTTAGGTATAGGGTTCGGGGGGATTAGGGTTTGGGACTTCATTGATTCGTGGTATCCCGTAGATCAGCCCGACCCTCACACTTCCACCACCCCGTAAAGTCAACAAGAGCCCAAAGGATCTTTTCCTAGACCATATTTGGGCTTTCTTTGGTGCTCGGGATGTGAGGCTTTGTGTAGGATCCTAAGAACCTTTCATTTTTCAACGCGGGGTTTGGTCTTAGGTGTTCCTGGACAAGTTTGGTTTGGGTTCTTGTCATGGCTGTATGAAGTGGCTGTGCAGCCGTGATAGAGTTCCTTTTGTGTGGGGCGGGCGCACTTTGATAAGCTACTGCGTCCTGCAATGCATGGCTTCCAGACATGAATCTTACTACACTTGCCGCGAATATGGTTTCAAGGCTTTTGGGGGATCATGCCTTTTGTGTCCCTGCGTGCTCAACCACCATGAGACATGCGAATCACCTCAAGAACTTGCGCCTTGCAAAGTACATGTGAGTAGTATTTAGTTTTGGGATACGATGGTACTCAATATAGACTTAGATTATATCCTCCTTTTGGGGTATAGTATTTCACATAAGGAATAATTATTATCTTACTAGGTTTAACCACCAAAACAAACACTACTCATGTGGGTTCCCGGCCGTCTAAGCTTAACCGTAGGCCCTACATGCTCAACTTAATCAAATGTAGTTACGTGCCAGGCAATCAAGGCGCGCCCTTAAGTGCATGTAGTGACCTCCTCTCAAAAGAGGATCCGTAGTCTAGTTTTACATGTCTTGCAACATCCCAGGTGTATAGCCGAACATCCTGGGGGCTTGTGCGACCAACCGAATGGCACGCAGAACTGCACCTTCCACGTGGAGGATGCAGGAGAAGACGGTATCATGTAAAGCATCAGTTTACTTAGGTGTTTGATTGTGATGTTCCTCCTCATAGCTGTTATTATCCGCATTCATACTTCTGGAACTTGAAGCATTTACGCACCAGAACGGATGGGTAGCAACATTGCGGGTTTCACTTTGGAGCTGGTAGCCTAGAGCCAACGACTATAAAAGCCAGATCATCGTCGGTAGCCACAAATTTCCCCCTTTTTCAAGGTCATGTCTACGGGGTCCGTCAGCGATTTGTTTCAACATGTGGTGGGATACAGTTTGAGGTCTTGGGGTCAAGCAATTTACCTTTTAAGGGGACACTGTTGGGATGCTATAGCAATTTCTCGAGCTAGCCAACTCCAAGGTCCCCAAGAATGCCAGACCATGTAAGAGGGCTCCATCCCTCCTATGGACCCTTGAAGCCATATGAGCTGTAGTCTAAACTCCAAATATCCCCCTTAATATCCCTTATCGTGGTCCCTCTATAATCCCCTATATAACACCCTTTAAGGAGTTTAGACCCAAAACCCTATACAACCCTATATAACCGCTCATAGAAACCCCACCGAACCTACAAAACCTATAAGCACCTAAAGCAGGATACGTAACGCTGGATGAGCTCAGTGGGCGAAATCAGTCGATCCATGGCTGAAGAGTAACCATAACAAAATAGTAATAGTAATACTAGTACTAATAGTAATGATATTAATAAGAATGGTACTAATCGTGTTCATGGCAATATTAGTAATAATAGTAATAGTAATAGTAATCGTAATAGTAATAGTAATAGTAATAGGAATAGTAATAGTAATAATAGCAATAACAGTCTGGAATGCGCTCCTCGATATCCGGTTTTCCCGAAGACGTTTTGTTTTTTGGACAGCAGCCCGTTTCAGGCTTTGGGAGGGCTTTGGGGGGGTTAGGGTTTGGTGAATAAGTTGAGCAGCTCTCGCACAACTCCCTCACCCCCTATTATTACTAGTATTACTATTAGCACTATTAGAACTGTTACTATGACTTTTTTGTTTATCAGTACTACTATTATTACTATTAATATTACTATGATTATTCAGCTTCGGCATGGAGTTGGTTTCTCATTCAGACCCTAAAGCGGGCTTCCATTGGCGAACCCCTCTGAGCCCACACAGCACATAGCACCTCCTGCTGTATAGATCCACAACAGACACCTGTCACCCTGAACCCAAAGCATAACCCGAAACCCAAGACTCCTGAAGTCTCGCACTGTTCGTGGCTGTTTGTAGGGAATGGTGGAGTGGGTTGGATGTCTACAGTAGCCCTTAGATGTTCCCCAATCAGCTTGTTTGTTTCCATTTCTTTTCCATACTTTCATTGCCTAGGGAACACCGGCAAGTAAAGTTGAAACATTAAACCCTAATTACAGCAAATACCTCTACATGGCTCTGTATAATTACCCCTTACAAGATGCTGATCTAGACATGTATACCCTCTAAACCCTTAAGCCTTAAACCCTAAAGCCCCTAAGCTCTAAACCCTAAACCCTGCACTAAGCTCTAAATCCTATAAACCCTAGGCTGAGCTTCGCAGAGTGGTGCGCAGAGGGCAACCGCGAGTGGGACCCTGCCACGGACAGCGGAGTGGGGGAAGCCCAGACCGGGTTTAGGGCTTAGGGATTAGTGATTACAGTCCCCCTTAAGTAGATAGAATATGGTTTTGGGTATATTACGATAAGATCCCCATATACCCCATATTCTATCTACTTAAGGGGGACTATAGGGTCTTGGGTTTGGGGATTACGTAGGGCTTTTTAGGATCTACCTTAGGGGGTTGTAAGCAGGTTGCACATGGGGATATATGTTATAAGTCGCCTAATTGGGGTTGTCCTGCTTGCAACCCCAAATATCACCTACCTACTACGGTCCTGAGCTTCGAGGTAGGAATGTCATGAGCTTTCTGGGGGAAGGTTTGGGGTTAAGGTAGGGGAGGTCTGTGCAGTGTAGGGTTCAGGGTTGCCGGCTTTGGGTCAAGTGTTTACTGTTTTGGGTGTGGAGGTTCATTCTTTGGAGGGTCAGAGGGACTTGGTAAGGAATGGGCAAGAAAATGGAAACCACCATGTCATTTAGGGTTTAGGGCTCTTGGTTCAGCGATCAGGCTAGCAGCGGGGATGAATGAGGTCACTCCAAGACTCATCTAAGTCCCCATGGACCTGCAAGTGGAGGCTGAGGCTTTGGGGCTTAGAGTCTTGGGTTGAGGGTTTACTTGCTGCTTTTAAGTAGGGAATAAAGGCATGGAAGCGACAATTGACACTATTACGTAGGTCATTGTGGATTGTACTGGCGCTGCTACAGGCAATGTACTCCTCCATTCCTTACTAACAGCCAGTAGTTTTAGGGCGTTTTGGCTTGGAGTGCAGAGGTAAAGTCGGGATCGTGTCTGGAGCCTACTTTCGTGTTTGATATGTGGATGGTAATTTTTGGGAAGTTCCTAGACCCTCCTCCTACCCTCTATTAGGGCCTAAGTAGCTACTATTAGGGACCATACATCCCCAATTAAGGGTACAAGGAAGGTCCTGGTTGCTTCATGAAGCGAATATGCCTCAGGCGAGGCAAGAGCCCGGCTGAAAGACCCAGCGCAGAGTAGTCTTACTGGCGGCTACTATGGAATAAGGGAACATACCATACAGGGATTACCTATCAAGGGGTTATATTCCCACTTTTTCCTTACTATACTAGCCACCGGTAAGTAGCCCAACTCCTCCTTGGGCAAGGCGATTGTGTCATCTAAACACCACAAAATTACGACACTATGGCTATCGCACGGTCCTGATAGGGTCCTTATCATATGACTTGGGGCAACCAAAGTTCAGCAGTGATGCTCGTTTGTGTCACTTTTAAGCACGCATTGCTGGGTAATGCTGGTGGGGTCCCGGGTTTAGGGCTTAGGGGTTTCTGGCTTCGGGCAATTTCTGCCTGCTCAACACAGGGGTACCGTTAGGGCCCGTGGGCAGACGGAGGAGTTGGAAGGGTCGAACTTCTGGATAATGTAGGGATCACTTTCAGGTACATGAAGCACCCCAAGTCCTAGGACCCTAATGACGTTGGACTCTCCCGAAATGAGCATAGACATCGCTAGGATCCTCGCGGAAGATCCAGCTGGACGACCCAATAGCATGAGCATCTCGAAGTTTCCCCATTAACAAACCTGAAGCGCGCCTACAAACCCCAAGTCGCTTTTTTTGCGCGGGAAGCTGGCACATAGAAGTTTCAGAATAAACCACCTCTCTGCCGTCCTGCAGTGGCACCCTTACAATCCTCGGTGTATCCCTACTAGTGGCACAAGTAGGGTTACTCAGGGCTTTTGCAACGTGGCAGTTTTTGGTATATTCCAGGAGTAGGGTGACCTCACATAGACCCCAAAATACTTTAGTGTCTTCTTGTTGGAAAAGGCCGAATATGCCGCTACGCTGCAACCCTAAACGCTAGAGGTCGGAATGGACTTCTGGAATGGCCTGCACGATGGCGCGCAGGGTAAGGACTTGCCATCGCGGGTGTAGGCTACGGGGCAGGGTTGACGGCGTAGGGGTCAAGGATTTCAGGGTGTAGGGTTGAGGATTTAGGGCTCATGGCAGGCTTGGGAGTTGAGGGTTGAGGGTTTGAAGGTGTAGGGGTGAGCATTCAGGATTTAGGTGGGTATTGCAGGACCTTGCAGGAGTGACGTAGGAATTGTAGCGGGGTTGGATGGCAACACATCAAATTTTGAGACAAGATGGAAATGCATGAGACCTGCCACATTTATCCGACGTCCCTATCTTCTGCTGCAGGGGCTGCTTACTTGAGGCCATCTTATTGTCTCACGATCAGAGAGGTTCGTGTTTAGGGTTTGTCTCCTTGTGTAGGCTGTCTATTTCATACTACTTGACCCGAGGGTATGTGCGAGACCTCCATGCAGTCTAGACCTTACACGGCCAGACAGGACGCCATCAACGCCCAAGCATGCAACGGCCCAATTTGTTCATGGTTCTAGGCACCAAAAGACATTCGGTCTCTGGTGCTTGTACCTGGAGCCCTATGACTTGGGTACCTTGACCCTTGGCGAACAAAACTGCCCTCATGGTGCTCACAGAGGGCCGACATTGTCCCAAACCTTTCTTCCTTCTTTTGAGTAGGCCCCTGGCACATTTTTCATGTTCCCTCACTTTCCCTAATGACTTTAATTGGGACCTTCTATATGAATACTTCCCGAAAGGTTTTATGAGCCAATCCAGTACTGCAGGAGAGGATGTACAAGCTGCTTGGCCGCATCTGCTCCCAAATGCAGCGATTTTGGAGAGCACCATCAAGACTGGGGCAAACACAGCACAAGTAGCAGGCTGCCAAGTAAATGGCGAAGAAGAGGAGGATAACTTAGAGGTAAGGCTGGAAGAAGTGCATGCCATGAAGGCAGAGGCCCATGGCATCATTGCAGAGGCAGGAGGTGGGAAGTGGCCTGGAGCAAGATTGTTTGAAGAAGGTGGGGGAGGTGGTTCTGGAGCAGTCATGGGGACAGGAAGACTTTCGAAGAATGTGATGGACACTACAACCCCTCAGAAATTCCATGGCCACATCAGTGGGCAAACCTGGGGCCAATTCAAGCCATAGCATTTTTGCGCATGGGCTTTGGGATGACACCCCTAAGCATTAGGGGTACCTACTATAATGGAGAATCAAATGGAAAAGAAAATGGAAAATGAAATGGAAACTTAATTTATTTAGGGGACTATAGGGGTCATATTCTTTTAAGGTCTGAACTTTTTGAACCCTAAACCCAGAACCCTACTCAAACATTTGGTTGGATCCCCTATAGCTGGATTAGGCAAGGCTCTAAAACCCAAACCCTTGACTCCAATCCCTTGTCCAAAGGGTCCCAAGCCCAACCCTTATACATTGACCCTAAATGATTGCTGGTTTAGAATTGTGGCCTGAAGGTCTAGTGAAACATCTTCGTATCTCCAATACCAAGGTAGAAGGGGCGCTGGCTTCCATTTCAATGTCTCGAGAGTCTCTGCCCTTCTCCATTTCATGTTCCATTATTCCATGTATCTAATTCCCTGAGCCGTAAACCTTCACATTGAGGTTTAGGGTATCCGTTTTCTTCCTAAAGAATTCGTCCGAAATCTTGCAGAGAAGGATTAGCGGCTTCGGAAAAGTGCTCCGCAATGGTGGGATCCTACAGAGCAGACAGCAAACATAATTACTTGACGGCTATTTGAGTAGTATTTTATTTGGGGATACTATGGTACCCATTATAGAGTAAGATTATATCCTCCTGAGGAGTATAATCTTACTAGGTGCAGCCACCAAAAAAACGCTACTCATTTGGGAGTTGTTTAACATAGTCCGGGTGTCAATCCTCTTGCGAGGGACCCACAAACCGTATCCGCACATCACGGTGTCCTTAGGACGCAAGAAATGAAAAGCCAGTACACAAACAACACATAAAACAACAACAGTTCCTGATCCCGATATTTAAAGTCTTATGTTGAGAAACTGCCATACATAGTCCCCCTTCAGTAGATAGGGGTTGTATTGGGGTTATTTTGGGATAATGGAAAAGAAAATGGAAACTACTATTTAGGGTTTAGGGTTCCCTTTCCAAGGAGACATGTTTGCATATCAGGGTGTGTGGGGTGTGGTTGTCATGCCTAGTTTTCGAGGTTCAAAATGCTGAGCCGCGCCAGGAAGCCCCTCAAGGCCTCTTGAGCCATTCAACCTGAAACATTCCTAATTCCCGAATCCTTACAGCCGCAGACCGCAAGTAGTTTCCCACCAACACATAGCAATAAGGTGGGAATTCTACCGGAGCCGAACCTAAAGACCTAACCTATTCCGATGAAAAGCCGGTAGTGCGTACAACCTTTGTAAGCCCGCACATCCATTGAATTCCGATTGCTTTTGCCGTTTGACTCGCAATGTATGTGTTATCCCTAGAATCCTCTATACGCCTATAGAACCCCTCTAAACCCTCAAAGGGACCCTTATATATCCTCTAGAAGCCCTTAAAGGGACTTATAAATCCTAAGCCTGAAGCCCTTAAAGGAGCCCAAGGGGTGGCCACGGTGTGAACCAAGGCTGGCCTACCTCTTCTGGAAGAAGTACCCAAGCTTTCCCAAGCGGCTGCATGATCCGTGCAATAATTCTTAACATCTGGGAGTTTCCAAAATTGGGGTCCAGATTATACATATATATATATATACCGGGTATAGGGGTTTAAGGCGTTGTATAGGGGTGAACAGGGAGAGAGAGAGAGATGTATGTATATATATATATATCTATAATATAGGCTTTAGGGCTTGTGGTTGCCTAAGATCAGGGGTACTGTTTTGAGAGCCCCCATAATGAAGACTATAGTATTTTGGGGTCTATATTTGCGCCCCTTTTGGGGAAAATACCACGTTTGGGAGTTTCGAAAATTGGGGTTCAGATTATCGACTGGGCATCACACAAGAGAGCTTGCAATCTTTACTACAGCAACCCACAAACATGGACCCCAAATTTCTGGAGACTTCCATTTAGCCGTGATTTGGGCACTTAACGTCAGAAGCTGTAGCAGGCTTAACAAGATCACAGGGCTCAAAAGGTGGGATGAAGGAAGGTGAGGTATAGGAAATTTGCCCCAATATATAGTATAGTAGTTTTCATCTTATTTCCCTTTATCCCAATATTACCCCAACATACTATAGTAGTTTCCATTTTCTTTTCCATTATCCCAATATAACCCCAATATTTTACTAAGGATCCTTTACTTCATCCCACCTTCTGAGCCACCTTAGAAGAGTAGGTTGAGCCGGAGAAGATCGCTTTGCCAACATTGCTTCCAGTGCGCTTGCGCGGGCTGCATGGATAAACGTCCGCTGAATGCTTCTGTGGTTTAGGGTTTAGGGCCCTATACCCTCCAAGGCCGAATACATGGGGGTAATATTAGGGTTATGTTGGGGTTACATTGGGAGAATGGAAAATAAAATGGAAGCTGCTATTTAGGGTTTAGGGTTTAGTGCTTTTTGCAAGTTGTCAAGCTGAAGTAAGTGCATTCCTTTCAACATTCTCAACGGACGGGACGACCACCTGAGTGCAATTCTGCAGAAGATATCACTTGACCCCTGGTGCGCCACCTGAACCTTGAGAAAGCCCGCTGAATCCAAACTCCTAAACTTTAAGGGCGCTTTCGGGGTTTAGGGTTTAGGGTTAGGGGTACCTTTTTGGGGGGTACCTACTATAATGGAGAATCATATGGAAAAGAAAATGGAAAATGAAATGGAAATTGTGATCACATAGGGGCTTGCATAGTAGCTATGTAGGGCTATAGAGGGATGGATAGGGGATAGAGATATTCTGGAGAAATAAGGAGAATCGCATGGAACAGCAAACAGAAAATTAGAGGGGAAACTGGGTTAGCATGTGGATGTATCCCAAAGGAGGTCAGCTCGACCTTAAAGTGTGCCCCAACGAAGGCAGGATGCATGGGAACAGAGGTTGTTTTTCCCAAACGGCGTACCTCTTTGGCTTTAGGGTTTAGGGTTCCTTTCAAAGAAGTGGTGGTTTCACAAAAACGGGGAACCTCAATATGGACCTACAAATATCATAAGCCTGATTGAGGGACCCCCCGACAGGTACCGCTATTTGTGGGAAACCACTCCCCATTACTTTGAGAATTTCTAAATCCTAGATATTCAGCCGCGCCTCTAAACCCTAAACCGGTGTAGGGTTCCTAAATCCCAAAACCGAATCAATGCCTTCGAAACCCAACACCAGGATCTAGCACACTTCAGCCTTAAACATGGAACCCACAACCTTTTGCCAAATTTCATTCCTAAATCCCAAGTTAGACCCAATACACCTGAATTAAGGAACCTACGTTGAATCATATGAAGGACCCTAGTATCACGTAAGGTGTATTCCTTACTTGAAGTCTGTTGGGCTTCCTTGAATCCAGCACCCCTGAACCTCCAAAAACCTCAAAACAATGTATTTCCTAAAACCTCAACCCCATTTGCTATATTCCTTGTATAAACCTGGAGTATCCTTACAAAGTCCTATAGAATCCCTATACAGCTGTAAGGCTCTTGGACAGATCCCAAGCCTTAGCCCCTAAAGCCCAAACCTTACCCCACGAAGCCCAGGAAAGGCCGAAGAGCAGTAGCGTATTTGTCTTACCTTTGGTTAGCTAGGAATGAAGGAATGGAACAAATGGATCCCTATAGTAGTCCCTATAAACACCATTATAGTAGTCTCCATTGTCTTTTCCATTCCTTCTAAACTCTAAACCCTAAACCCTAAATCGCATATAACCCATGATCTTGTAGCAGTTTCCATGTTCTTTTTCATTCCTTCATTCCCAACCCTAAGCCCTAAACCTTAAACCCTAAACCCTAAACCCAGAAAACCAAAGGTAAGTCATGGGATCTGAGGCGCTCCACTCCGTGGCCGGAGGCACCGGAAGTGGCCTTGGTTCCTTCGCCCTGTCCGCTGTAGGGGCCTCAAGCACTATGGTTTAGGGGTTTAGGGTTTAGGGGTTTAGGGTTTTAGGGTTTAGGGTTTAGGGTTTAGGGTTTTAGGGTTTTAGGGTTTAGGTTTAAGAGTTGAAGGGCTTAGAGTTTGGAGGTTTCAGGGTTTAAGGGTTTAGTACTACAAGGGATAAGGGATGATATTGGCAACACAAAGGACTCTACAGTAGAGTTGGGGCTTTGGGACTAGTTACATTCTTGTAGCAACATTACTTTCGTGTGGTTAGCGCGGAATAAGGGAAGATAATCCCTTTAGGGCCCCCTTTATAATATATTCGCTTATTCCCAACTACTCCCCAGTAAGATTATTTCCTGACGAAGAACGGCTGCCAAGGTTGGCATTTTCCAGCGAGTAAGATACAGGTAAACTCACAAGTGAGTTTTTTAAGGTCTGGGGTTTAGGGTTTAAGGTTTAGGGTTTACGGTTTAAGGTTCAGGGTTTAGGGTTTAAAGTCTTAGTGAGCAATGATATTTGGAATTTAGGGTTAGCGTCATAGACACAGTGGTAGTAAGTTATAAAGCGTTCTCAACAAAAGCGTAACTCTCGTAATGGTGACCATAGGCAGACTAGAAAAGATGGGGGTGAAGCTCGAAGAGCAACTATCAAGGAAGTGTAGCCCTCCTAATCCTCCTACAAGACCTCGTGGCAGCAAACCCTACGTGACTAGGTACGCTTCCCAAAACGACCATGGAACCTCAGTTAGCTCCTCTTCCCCCCTAGGGACTTTTCTTGGACCTTGGACCCTTAACTTTGTGGGATTCGCTTATACTCCTCTTATAGGTACCTAAGGGTTAACCCTTAGTAGAGGTCCTAAGTGCCCCGTAGCTTTTTCAAGGAGAGTCTAGTCTTCAAAGGCCCCTGTCGCTGCTTGCCAACTTGTTTGGGAAAGGGTAGCTTCAGAGATGCACAGGTTCGGGAAGCCTTTCCCTCCACTGCGCTCGCATCAGTCTCTGTCTGGCCGTTTGAAAGCGGCGAGGCAGGAGGGCACAGGAACCCTGTGTAGCTTTGGCTGCCTTCAGTATTATGGGGCATCTGGGAATTATGCTCTGGGCATTGGTTCCACCATACATGGGCGATTTTATACATTCCATAGAGTATGGGGTATGTAGGGAGCGTTATACGATAGCTCCCCCAGCCTGAGCCCCAAGCTTTCCTATGAAGACAGACTTTGCGGTAGGGAGGAAGCATACAATTTCACGACCATGTCCCAGTTTGTGTCGATGGGCGTGTGAAAAGCGCGTAAAAAAAGCTCTCGGACCATAGGGTCGCTGGACGTTGCCGTTCCTGTTGGTGCCAACGTCCGTTTGATTTGAGCCTATGCGAATAGCCCATCAGACTGTCATATGATGTAGATGCTTGATAATTTACCTATATTGTCATTGTCTTCTTCCTTATCAAGCTACAGCTTGATGTGGCCAGCAGCTCTGATCTGAACATATAGCCCTCCGGTCACACTGGAGTTTTGGACCACCACTATCCAGGGCGAGGCATGGGTTCGACTTTGTAAGGTAAGGAGCATAGAAAGTCTTGTTGGGAGGGTTGCGTACTGGGTATACTTTAAGTCCCTGTATTCCACATGGTAGTTTCCCAAAAGAGAGGGACCTTCATACAGACCCCAATATATTTCATACTCATCATTGGGACCCCGCGTAAAGGTATCCCTGATTTTGTGGAATCCCATGCAGGAGCCCCAGTTATATCCATTAACCAGCCGCTCTCTGAAGTTATCACCCGAAACCCTAAACCCTAAAGCAAAACCCCAAAGCGCGACTCTGGTAGCTGATAAGCCGACCAGCCTAGGAACGCTCCCCTACGGTGGATACTAAAAATCCTGCATGACCTTAAATACCTTAAATCTTGGGAATAATGGTACTATAGTATACTAAGGTCATGCAGGATTATTAGTATCAACAGTAGCATTTTGCTTGCACAGATACAGCATGCCTGGACTCTTGCCTTAGCATGTGGGCCTAAGGTCTGATGTCAAGCTTCTTGTGTACTATTTGCCTGGACATGCGAAAGAATTTCGGTCGGTTGAGCCTCGTGGTCAATTAGAAATATGTAAGCGTCCCTTCTTGTCACTATTCATAACCTACGGTGGATGCTACAAACCTTGCATAACCCTAAGTACTTTATACCTTGGGCATTGTGGCATTATAGTCTCGTAAGGTCATGCAGGGCTGTTAGTATCAACAGTATGCCCGTAAGCCCCACCATAAACCCGAAGCCTCCATCCCATGAACCCCAAAACCCCACTGATACTTGGAGGGTCAGGCGGACTTAGGAAGTAGATCAATAACCCCTATAACCCACATAGTAACCTTGGATATCCTAGTTATTGACCTACATACTCAGTCCCCATGACCCTAAACCCTAACCCTAAATCCTAAATAGTAGCTTCCATGTTCTTGTCCAGTATCCCTTTCCGAGTTACTAACCTACTTACTAAGTTCCCAATGACCCTCCAAACCCTAAACCCTGAGAGCTAAACCCTAAATAATAGTTTCCATTTTCTTGTCCATTATCCCTAAATAAACCTATATAAGCCCTAATCCCTAAACGCTATTCCTTTGAACTCTGACCTCCAAGTATTGTAGAAAACCCTAACATATTATAGTAGTCTCCATGTTCTATTCCATTATCCCGATATAATCCCTACAAGTAGAATTGTGTTGAAATCATAGCCCTATATCATCCCTACAAGTAGAATTGTGTTGAAATGTTACCCCTATATCATGCCTACAAGTAGAATTGACTTGAAGTCTTAGCCCTATATAATTCCTACAAGTAGAATTGTGTTGAAATTTGGTAGTTTCCCTAAAGAGTGCGAACCCAATATAGACCCCCAACTTCTAAAGTCCTTATTATGGGGACCCCAAAAAGGTACCCCTAATTTTGGGAAACCCTAAACCCTAATCCCTAAACCCTAAACCCCGTATAACCCCTAGATAACCCTATAGAATCCTTATAACCCCCTTTAAGGGTACCCCCAACTTTGGGGAAATCCCCTTTTGCATGCCAGGTCAGCGTTCA
Source organism: Symbiodinium pilosum (assembly GCA_905231905.1). NCBI lineage: Eukaryota > Dinophyceae > Suessiales > Symbiodiniaceae > Symbiodinium > Symbiodinium pilosum. The sequence goes on along the minus strand of CAJNIZ010000397.1, from coordinate 16,323 downwards.
ATGCTACAACGCTGCCCTGCAGCGACCTGAGCCAAGCACACTGATCCTACTGTAGTAGGCTTTAGGGGTTTAGGATTAGGGGTTCAGGGTTTAGGGTTCATAGATAGGGATAATGGAAAAGAAAATGGAAACTACTATCTAGGGTTTAGGGGTTTAGGATTAGGGGTTCAGGGTTTAGGATGTAGGGTAGGGTTTATAAAGAGATTATAGGCTAATTCTAGGGTATATTATATTAGAATTATATGGGAATAATGGAAAAGAAAATGGAAACTAGGATTTAGGGTTTAGGGTCTAGGGTCTGAGCCAAGTGCAATCGTCCTAGATAGGAAAAGATTGAAGTTATCACCAGATTGCCTATATACACCCCGTGGTTCTTAGTAAAGATAAGATTGGTGTTTCGTGCTGTGCCTACCTAGCAAGGCTCCACATTGTTTACAAAACTCCTCAGGCAAGGAACCGGCCTTAAATTTCAATAGGGGTAAACTAAAACGCACGCCTGACCAAATGTTCCTTCAATCGTGTAACTGGGCAGCTTCAGATCTTTCAAGGAATATTTATTGATGTCGGTTTTTTGGAAGCCGTGGTGCCAGGCTTCCACCCACATGCTTGCACACAACCCGCCCCAACATATTATAGAGTAGTTTCCAGGTTCTCTTCCATTATCCCTATATAATCCCCTATATAACCGCAAATATATCTTATAGTAGTTGAACCTGCATATCAGGCGCCTAAGAAATGTCTCGCTGTTGCACTTACTGCTTCATGACGGCCTGGATGTTCACAAAATGTCTGACACGCTTGCAAAGGATGAGTCAGGTTCCACTGTCATCCTTACTAAGCTATAGTCGAAGCTCTTTAAAGGGCTTGATATCCGGGGTTATATAGTGGACTACGTACTATAGGGGTTATTAAGGGGGATGCTAGAAATGTTGACCTTAAACCCTAAAACTGGAACCCTAAACCCACTTGACTTGGTATTGCAAGAGTGGGATTGACCTTGGCTTGCATCAGGACCCTGGCTGCCATCTACGAACATGCAGCCAAGCCCTCAAGACAGCTGTTAGGGTTTAGCCTTTAGGGTTTGTTCAGGAATTGTTCTCTCCTGCGCATGTGTGTTAATGAGAGTTACCATCAGCATTCAATCTGCATCATGATTTCTGGTCTGTAGCAATTCACTGCGGTACGCCTCAGTATGGCCTGTCCTCTTTGGTTGTTGCTACCATAGTCCATTGCTTCTGATCCGCTGTGTGTTCTCCCTGGTCTTCTTCTTGACGTCCATGGAGTAATCTAGTCCAGGTGCTCGGTATGAAGGACTGCAGCACACGCATCAGAGTGTGTGCTGATTTTTGTCCTATGAAAATCCTGGTGTCTTTCAATAACAGGGCCGGTCGGACTGGATTGCTGCCAACAAGGCACGCTTTTGACAAAAGCTGGATTTCCATGGCATGTACCAAGATCCGGCCATTATCTGGTAGGTCCTTTTGGGGTGGCGCATTCTGCTGTATGAAGGAGAACCGGACATTCTCCATGAACAGCAGACACTTCCTGTGCAGGTCCTTCACCCTTAAGCCTCCAAACTGGCTGGCTGTTAACGAACGAAAAAATGGGGGGGGGTTCCTTATTACAGAGACATAATTCAAGTTCCCTAGCAGCAACCCAGCCTAGCCGGCAACCAGGACCTGGCAGTAATCTGCGAGAACGAGAAATACCTCGACCTTTGCCGCCTCTCGCGCGGACCTCAAGATTATCTTCGCATCCTAATCATCGCCGTACGGCTACATAGTATTTCTCTTTTTGTTGTGATCCTTACAAAATTCCCCTCAGTACTCCCCCAGCATGGGAGTTCATAAAAAGCTGAGAACCGCCGGATACCCCAGGAATATCTTGGGATGACGTAATCATGTGTTTTATAGCGGTCCTGCTTCAAGGTCATATGGGTGGTTGTCAAAAGTATGGTCCCTGTTTTGGATCCCTACTATAATATGTCACCTAATATTTAGGGTACCCCAAGGGACCATGATTTTGACAACCACCCATATAACCCTATATCAAACCCCTATATAACCCATTATAGCAGTTTCCATTTTGTTTTCTATTATCCCCCATATAATCCCAATATACCCTAAACCCTAAACCCTAATGTTCTTGTAATTTCTAGAACCTTCCCATAGAATACAAGGCCCAGGAGGAGATACCGCACCAAAAAGCCATCCTTCCACTACCCGGCTCGGAGACTACAGGTCTCATGGGTTACATTAGGGATTATTAGGGTATATTCGGGCTATAGGGATAATGGAAAAGAAAATGGAAACTACTATTTAAGGTTTAGGGTTTATAGTCTTGCAGCCCTGAGGCATGGAAGGAGACTTTTTTACAGGCCTTCCCGTTCTGTTTCTTAAGTCTGTGCCGTATGAAGTTAAGTTTCATAATATCTTACTACGATGAGAAGGCTTGAGTGCTGAAGACTTTTTTCATACTGGGGTCTCTCAACACATTCCGTGAATAATGATCCATCAAGACGCCTGTGATCCCATTGTGGTCCCCAGGGTTTCCAAGGTACCCCTTTCCATTTAAGAATCTTTAATAGACCAATGTGATAAATCTAACCTTGCAGCGTCTAATACTTCGGTTACTATGTGGCTTGAAGTTGTGGAGGAGTTCTCCGAGCAAAAGAGATGTCCTGGCGCTCATGAAGGGCTGCCTAGAATGATGAACATGCCCCTAGACAGGGTTGCTGCTAAGGAACTTGAGTTAAGTTACCATAATGGGTATACATAGTAAATGATAACTTACATCAATTTCCGTAAATCCCCACATTCCACAAGGTTTGATTCCATTTTCCATCCATTCTAGGGGGATAATACACCCTAAGCCCCTAAACTCTACACCCTAAACCCCTAAACCCCAAATCCTAAACCCCTAAACCCAAAACTCTGAACCAAGGGAGGGTATTTGCACCCTCAGGCTTGGGGAGGCACATCCGTCTCTGGGCTCCCTCAATGGCGCTATTGCGGAGAGCTTGGCTGGGTGCTTAGGGTTTAGGGCTTAGGGTTCAGGATCTAGGGCTTAGGGTTTAGAATTCGGTGCTTATGAGGTAGGTCGTTCAGGTATATTACCCTCAGTATTGGAGAATCAAATGGAAAAGAAAATGGAAAGTTCAATGAAAACTGGTATGACGTCGCTGTTTTGCAAGGATGAAGGCTACAGTCAGCTTTAGGGTTACCAAGAGACCATTGAGGGAGGACATAGGGGTCCCTGTGGCAGTTTAGTATAGTCTCGAATACATTCCCTAATAGGAGCCCATGTGCATTATCCAGATGGCAAAGATTGACTCTTGCTCATGTTCGGGTTGCGAAAAAAATCGGGCTTCCTTTTTTGAAAGTCCTCATCTTCGATGAGGATTCTAGTATTTTTGGGGGGTCCCCCTATTTTAGGAAGACCGCCATGCGGGTTCCTCAAGGATGGACGAAAAGGTTTCCGCCTCCCCTGGCCATCCAACACGCCCCACGAGGTCGGCGGAGCTTTAAACATGTAGTGCCTGCCTGCGTAATCCATGGTCATGGTGTGTGCATGCATATGCATATTGTAGTTCCCCAAAATTAGGGGACCCCAATAGAGACCCCAAAATACTATAATCCTTATTGTGGGGACCCTCAAAAAGCTACGCCTAATTTTGGGAAACCCCCATATATGTATCCATTTGTACGTATTATACATAACTTCCCGTATACGACATCCCTGGACACTCGAAACATATTCTGAATCCGCACACAAAAGCTGCAGGTTCGGGTTCTCATGCCTTGCAAGTCAGTGCAGGGCTCTCAGAAGCTTTTCAGCTCTAGGCCTCTCAAATTCTTGCCCTAAGGATCCAAGTAGCCCAAAGTAGGTACTGTTTGTAGACGTTGGGGCCCAATGTAGGTGTTCTCTGTAAACTTGGATCCCTAGGGACACATTACAAGCTGTTTATGGAATAGAGGTATCGGTGTTTGGGCTGTGGCCAGGGCCACTTGGCTTCAGTTCGCTGCATTTGTCGGTGCGGGGCGTAGAGCTGTTGTTTTATGCAGTTGGCTTTCAACCCAAGTAGCCCGATGTAGGTAACATTGAGAGATTTTAAATCCAATGTAAACAGTATTTGTATACGTGGATCCCTAAACTAACCCCAAACCCATATAGCCCCTTTAAGTGTACTTAGATCCTTAGGGCATTGTCCTCAAAGGGCTCATAGATTTCGTTCCCGGAGCTGCAGAAGCCTTCCTGAAGCTTCTCATGGAGATTCCACAGTTGTAGTGTACAAATAATGCCTACATATTCTAATCATTACCTACATTCGGCTAGTTGTCCTTTCCCTAGGGATGAAAGTATGCAAGAAATGCTTACATTGGGCCCTAAAGTTTGTAGATAGTACCTGTATGGGTTATTTGGATCCCTAGTGTGTTTGTTGGTGAAAGAATTGTGGATCAGCAACCTACTGGCTCTGAGGATACTAGGTACTTAGCGTCATGCATGTTTCGTCCATACGGTTTAGGGTTTAGTGGTTTAGGGTTTAGAGGCGTAAGGTTTAGGGTTTAGGGGTTTAGGGTTTAGGGGGCGAGCCCTGGGGAGTCCCAAGACCATGAGCCAGCATGTTGTAATCGATTGCGATTAGGTGTCATGCTGGTTTCGCACCTTCGTCATTGTCGCAAGCAATTCCTGGACGAGCCTATTGTCTCCGCCTTGTATGACCTCTATATGCTCCACGCTGCTGTCGGCAGCCCTCAGAAGTTTACATTTGTTTTCGGATATGCGGGCATATGAGGTTGCAGAATCAAGCGCGAGGCTTTGGTAGTTTCAACGTTCTTGGCAGCTGCACTAGACTTATACGTCAACCACATGTCTACGTTTACTGTATGCGAGCTAGCTATAGCTGGACATTGAAAACGCTCATTCCGCAAAATACCGCTAGGCCCGAAACACTGCACCTCCGAATTCGGACAGAAGCAGGTACTGAGTAGGTAACAACCCCGAGGATCCAAATAGCCCAAAGCAGGTAATATTTATAGACTTCAGTGCCCAATGTAGGATTCTTTGTATGCATGAATCCCTAGGTTTACATAACAAGCTACATGGAAGGGAATAGAATCCCCATGTACTCCCTTTTTGTCACACATAAACCCTAACCCTTAAACCC
>CAJNIZ010000397.1:0-11021 GCA_905231905.1 Symbiodinium pilosum | reverse complement strand
AACCCCAAACACTAAACCCTAACCCAGGAGGGCGCAACATGGGCCCGGCTGTTCGCTGCTGCAGCTGGCGGGGCAGCTGTGCGCACATCCGCTGGGTAGCCTGGGATGGGGATTTAGGGTTTAAGGGTTTAGAGATTAGGGTTTAAGGTCTCAGGGTTTAGGGATTAGGGGGGGTAGGGATTGGCCTTTAAGGGTTTAGGATTTAGGACTTAGGGTTTAGGGTTTAGGGCTTTAATGGGTCAGAGCTGAGTTTTACTTTATTTGTAATATGGGAATTATATGGGACTTACATCGGGATTATATAAGGGTTATAAAGGGGCTATATTGGGACGGCTTTATGGTTTACATTCTGGGGGTTACTGCGGTAGAACGAAAGTTCGACCCACTTCTTATTTGAGACCTACACTACTTGCAGACCCCTTCTCCCCCATAGACTCCTCTACTGAGCACCTTGGGGACTCCGCTGGAACCTTAAAGTAATGAAAAAAGAAAACAGCGTATTAATTGATTCCGCAACATGGCCCGGGTTACGCGCTCTCTTCACAGATGTTGGGCCTGACAGGCCCCGAGGCCCCAGTAGGTCGAAACTTTATTCCTAGCGATGTAGTAGGGAGTAAGGGAATGTACTATGTAGGAATTATGTTGGGGAGTTTACCTACTAACCACCAGTAAGTTTGGGGGTGTAGGGTTCAGGGTTTCAGCTCCTGGGGATTCAGGGCTGAATTAGTGTCCACATCTGCCCCCTGCTAGAACAAGAAAGTTTGGTTCTAGGCTTGCCGCTTGCCCAAGCCCTAAACCCTATAGTCCCCCTGAAGTAGATAGAATATGGCTCTGGGTATATTTTCATAAGATCCCCATGTTCCATTATATTCTTAAGGGACTACAAGCCCTAAACAGTCATCAAACCAGGGCTTGAGGATTTGGATTGCAATTCCGACCTTAGGGTTCTATAGGGGTTCTATAGGGGTTATATAGGGGTATATAAAGATGTGATTCTACATTCTACATGTTGAAAGCAATCGGAGGGACCCAAGGGCTTGTGCTTACCACAGCTAGCCAAGACCCGTAACACTCCCAACCCCCCTACTGTAGCGAACCTGCAGAATCCCGCTCATATGCAAATCTACGCTGTCCACCCTTCAAGGGTTCGATCCCCTCCGCAACCTTTCGTAACGCTAGACTTGCATGTGCTGAGGCTGTACAGATTAACCACCCTGCGTGGGCGCCCGGAGTTCTTGCCAGCTGCAGCTGGCGCTGGGTCTGTGCCCACTTTTTGGAAATTCCTGTGAAGGTAATAGTTCTTTGAGGGCAGAACGCGCGGACGAGGCCAGGGTTTATTGTTTGCATGGGTGGCCCCCGTCACAGCCAGTATTGTGTAGAAGTGTCACCAAAGCTGAAATTGTCTGATTATACCCTAATTCGCGGCATCCCAGAGGCGATGAAGAACTCTTGACCCTGGCCTTACTGGTTGTTAGCAGTGAATAGAGTAAAGGATCCCTCCTGCAGCCCCTATCATAGCCTCTGAGAATACAGTAGTTTCCATGTTCGTTCCCTTCCTTCACTCCATACGAGCAACCAGCAAGTGACCAGGAAACTGGTACGCAGTCAAGTTGCAAGCTGTCCCAGGCGCACCTTACCACAGACGCGGCGAGGGGCAGAGGCAAGGTGGTTCGCCCGGGAATCTACCAAACGCGAGGGTGCTGTTTAGGGAAGCTTTGGAACTGACACGTATGTACCATAACGTGCATATACAGTAAATAACATGGTATGCTTATTATGGTAATCTTCACTGAAGTTCCGTAGCAGCAACGTAGAAAGCTATTCCAGCCGGATTCATTTACATGACATATTGTCAGCGACAGCTGCTTTCCCGCGCAGGAGGTCACGCCCGTACATATAACACTTGAAACCAGTATTCATCATTGATATTAGTAAGATGTTCATATTGTCCATAGAAGTTTCCATTTCTTTTTCTTTATCCCCATATACCCCCATACAGACCCTATACCCCCATTTAACCCTGGACATGAAATTGTGGGACTGCCTGGCAGCAGCCCAAACCCTAAACCCGTAACCCTAAACCCCAAACCCTAAACCCTTAACCCTTAACCCTCAACCCTAAACCTCTTGGCGAGGCCTTTACGTCAGACTCCTGGCTGGCACTCCAAAGGCCAGCTACTAAGACGGCTTTGGATTCAGGGATTTGGGAGGGGATTGCAAAATTCGGGCTGTAGGGTTTGCTGGGCCTATAATAAGGAATCCCCATCATTTTCCTTATGCCCACATCATGGTAAGCCAATTTTACTCTTCAACAGCAATCCAATTAAGGGTTTAGGGCACCACACAGTTTGCTGGACCACAAGCCGCGCACCAAAGATCTGACCTTGTTCTGCATATAAGCACAAATTGCAGTGCTTTGCATATCATGCCAAAACTTCAGTGGGACCCTTTTTTGCGGCATCTTGTGCTACATTCCTCGAAAACCTCTCCTGCTGCATGGTCACCAACATTCTCCCCGTGTCCGTCGCATCGTTTTGAACGCCCTTCAAGCAATCATCTTCCCACGGTACAGTATCGGTGGGTGCAGCGCATTCTGGTTCAAGCAAAGACGAAACAACTTAGTAACTCGGAAGTCTTGATTCATATAACGCCTGAATTTGCTTCCTGCTGGATGTTGCTAGATAGAGGTCCATTTATGTCAGTCCTGCGTTTGCAATCGTGCTAACACGTGTGGCGGCCTCATGCCGCCTCATGCATCACGCTTCAACACAGGGACTGTTGCACAGAACAACCACACTTTCGTCTGTTTGTGTGCTATTGTTCTGTCAACACGATTTTGCACACCCTCACCCCACACATCAGTTAAGCAGGCGGTTGCTTCAGTTGTCCGAGACGGGGGCCCTTGTGGACAGGCCACCTCGCACGCCGGAGTTAGAGCACCATTGTGGGTCTTAGTTAATAAGCGTTCTTGAAAATCGACCACTCATTAACTGGAAGACAACTGGTTCCTCTTAAAGAGGTACCTCTCGTTGTGTTTGCAAAAAGGGAGACCCAACATTGCATATTCAGACTCCCCAAATCCCTGAAAGACGGGATTCTTCACCAATTACAAACTAAGATATCACGCTATGAGGCCATGACTGCACACTGATGTGGTTCGGGCGGCATACATAGCTTGTGTCTCCACGGTAATAGCACTCCCAGAGAATCGAGGCGCGTGCTTGTGGGGATCAAGATGAGAGGTTGTGCTTGTTTGAAACGCCCTCATTCGTTGTTCAGGTTATGAGCGGTCAGTCAACACTTTATGTCGGGCCATAGCTTTCTGTTTTGGGGCTGACGTAGTTAAAGCGCAGCGTGTACGGAATTTGTTGGTGGCAGCAGATAGGGTTTCGCGGCTTATGACATGGAATGCCCGATTGGTTTAAGTAATATATATACATATATGTATGTGTATATATATATATACACCCTATAATCCCTATATAACCCAGTATACTAGTTTCCACTTTATTTTCAATTATCCCCATAAGCCCTATATACCCCTATAAACCCCCGTGTAGTTTTCACACAAGCCTAGGTGGGATTTTCCTGTAGCACTCTTCTACACCTAGAAGCCGATGCAAAAGCTTCATCAAATGAACCCTACACCCTGGCACACTCACGTAAAGATTATGCAGCTTACTCGCTGACAAGGTTCAGACTTAAGAGCTGCCTACAGGAGAACCGACCTGGCGTATATTGAACCTCATATCACTTGCTGCAGCTTGAGGGGAAGCGGATAGTTTTAACTAGTCATGAATAGAAGCTCCTGTACCGTTGTTTATGCTTACTCCTCCTCTTTCCGTAAATAATTCATCTAGAAACTCCTAAAAGGGTGCTTGTACTCCCTCCCCTCACGCCGTCTTAAGCAAAAGTAGGTGCATTAGCTTGTCATGTTCAGTTTGTCGGCCCCCGAGCCGATAACCCTGAGAATGGGGAGTTAGTGTCTTGGAGGGTCTTTGTTCTGTGCTTATTATACGCTCTAGCTGTTTTTTTGGGAGTGCTCCAGAGCAGATAGAGTAGCCTAAGTCCTCTAATATGAATTGTGTTGCAAGTAATTACAGTTATAAGTCAGTTACAAGGATTCAGAAAATCCTTCATCCTTATATATCCTGCAAACTTCGAGCTTTCATGACATTATCCACTTGCTTTTCCATTCGACTCCCCACTATTCTATGCCCAGACCCTCTATTTATGTAAACCCTGCGCTACTACATGATTACGATGTAACCCCAGTAGAACCTTAAACCCTGACCCCTAAACCCAAAACCTAACCCTATAGACTATAGGAGGACCCCCCCACCCTGTAATAGTGGTATAATCGGAAAATGAGAGGACCCTAATATAATCCCTATTATCCCTTATAGTCACTATTACTGGGTGGGGGGTCCACCTAATATAGACTATAGACCCTCTCTACCCCCGCCCCCCCCCCGGCATTTTCACCGGCAGTTCACAGTGCCAGGCCATGTCCTTCAGCCCAAAGCCCAAAGGACAGCTTGTTCAGGTGTTAAGGCTTAGGGCTTGTGTCCAGTGATTCAGGCTTTTGGGGGACTTAGGTGGGTTTTGGGGTTTAGGGTTTAGGGCTTGGAGTTCGGGGTTTAGTCGAAGTTGGTTTAAAGAAACTTCACCTAAGGACCATAGTGGAAAAACAAACGGACAAGAAAAGGAAAATGTGATGGAAATGGTGTCATGGCTAAATGAGGTTAATCTGTTAATTTAGGTTATTAGAATATGGGTGCATAGCAAACAAAAGAGGTTTCCTTTTGACGGTAACTTAATTAGGCACCTTAACAGCAAATGACATTTCTGTTCGACTTCATAGCCTGCATCGCACACAAGCAACCGGTCTGGGGTACTTCTAAACCCTGAAGCCCAAACCCTATCACACTCCAACCTAGGCAGCCCATTTGAGCTGTAGTCTAAATTCCAAGTATCCCCCTTAATAGCCCCCAAAATACACCCATGTACAATCCCCTATATAACCCCCTTTAACGAATTTAGACTGTAGCTCATTTGATGGCTATCCGGAAGCTTTTGGGAGGTATAGTCCACCAAGGACGTGTTGAGTAAAATCTGCTCCTGGGCAGGTACCTCGGGAAACGTTACAAGGATTGCCCCCTAAGTCTTTATGCACTTATCATCGTGGAGCGGTTCAATCTTCTGGGTGGCTGTTGAGAAACTTAGTTTAAGGTACTATATTGAGGAAAAGGTAGTCGTTACAATATTACCCATGATGCTAACATAACTGAAGTTCCTTAACAGCAACCCAGTCTTGGGCAGCTGGGTTTACTTTCAGAAGTTGCCAAGTACCTTTGGAGTTTGGTGCACCGTCTTGTTTTTGTTGGGGATTTGTTTTAGGTAGTATGGTATGCCAGTATGCATGTAACAGGAACCTATGGGAACTTTGTCAGTACCTATTCAGCCAAAAGGTCCAGGTACCTTGTTATATGCTTAGGCCCCAAGGTCCCTATATCGGATCCATTTGGCCCCAAGAATATCATACTACATGAGTGCCTAAGACCTAAACCGTTATCCTTTGGGTTAGTCTAAAGTCTAAACCTGTAGACCCTACGCCCTAAACCCTGAACCCTAAACCCTAAGCCCTGAACCCAAAACCCTAAGCCCTGAACCCAAAACCCTAAGCCCTGAACCCTAAACCCTAAACCCTGAATCCTCTAGTCTGCCGTGCAATCCGCCTACCATTCCAGGAGGGTCTGGCGCGCCGCCGTACCCTCGCAGCCTCAGCCTCAATGCGCAGAAATGACTCTGACACAACCTGCTGTAATCCCCTCCCCGTACTATTCAAACCCCCACCCCCCCCCTAGGGTTTAGGGTTAAGCTCCCCCACCCCCCTAATATTAGATGCTCCCATTCTATGGTATAATCCAATATGTTGGGAGCATTTAATATTGGGGGGTGGGGGTTTAATATTAAGGGGAGCGGATTAGTGGCTTAAACAATGAGGGAATGGAAACGGTAATGAAAACTACCATATGGAATATTTGCGGATTAGGGTTTAGCAATATTGAAGGATCGTATGGAAATTGGCGTATGGATACGGATAGTTGGTTTCGGGCTTGCGCGCCTGAACAACTTTCAACAACGGAGGGTTAGATGGACAAGAAAATCGAACATCACATGAACGGCCGGGTTTTAGGGGGGCTTCATGGGGACAATCACCAATGATATGGGTCTAACTTGTTTCTACACGTGGAGGTTCATGGGACTCTCCAACTACTTATAGCTGGGCTCATGACGCTACTTATGACCCCCTAAATGGCCTATCAGTAGGGTTATAACCCCAGTTATAAGTAGTTACGAACTCCCCTGAACCTCCAAGTACTGCTAGTACAGTATAGAGCACCTTAGATAAAGTTCAAAATGATGTATGAATGGCTTATGGCTCTACATACAAATACACTGCTCATGTGGTGAGCAGTATTGTTGGAAGGGATGCTGTGGTCCGCAGTACAGAGGATGTTTATACATTCTAGTAGACATCTTGTCAGAGTGTAATCTTTCCTGGTCAAAACCAAAACAGACCCTAAATCAAACCCTGTACCCTAAACACACGCACACACAAGTCCTGTCTTCCTGCCGTAGTATGTGGAACACTGCAGAAATGCGGCTGCGGGTTGTCTCATGGCAAGGAACACGGGTGTGGTCTGAATGCTGCCTTTTTGGTCGCTTGATCATATAGTCCCCCTTTAAGTACATAGAATATGGGGTATATGGGTATCTTAGTATAATCTACCCAAAGCCATATTCTATCTACCTAAGGGGGACTATAGCTTCAGAGGCATGACTGAACTCAAGAGCATCTGCCACTGCAAGTTTGAGCCCGCTCGTGCTACTCTGCTGACTCTGCTGACGATGACTGTCATATGTAGTATAGTCTAGACTCCTTAAAGGGGTTGTAGGGGGGATTTTTTTGCGGAACTACTGTAGGGCAGAGGGGTTATTAAGAAACAGCTCATATCTTGCCTTTTCACCCAGTTTTCGAAGCGAAATTACGCGAGACCCTCAAGCCCAAGCATACCAGCCTCCACACAGAACCCTACGTTTTCCACACCAGGCCCCTTACATGTTCTTGGGGCACCGCCCCCACTCTGTAGCAGTTGATTAATATTTCTAGAAATGTTATATATAGTGTTCATATGACCCTTAATATAGACTGTTACAGGGTTGGGCAGTACCCAATATATTCTGAAGTTTGTCAAAATCAAGGTTCCCTTGTAGAAGCCTTGGTCGTTATTGAGAGACCTTATCACGCTGGGAGCGCCCAACCTTCGTGGTAGTAGTGAATGGAGGAATGGGTCCCTATAGTAGCCTAATGGCATGGAAGTTTCTGCTTTCCTCTCCATTCCTTCATTCCCCACTAACAGTCAGGAAGTAAACCCCAAATCCAGAACCTTTATACAGACCTACATCCATATATCCATATAAACATATACATATATATATATATATATATCCCGCTGTACATCTTTTTCTATACCCCTACACATATCCCCATGTACCCCTCATAACTATCCAGTCGATGGGCGAGGCTTCCGTTTTTCTTTGGGGTCAGGGTGCTGCCGAAGCATCTCTTGACTGGCCCTCAGATCTGAGCTTCTCAAAATGGGGGGGGGGGTGCGGGTGCTAAGGGACCCCCAGGACATATGGGAAGAATCAGAGGATTGTTGGGATCCTCATTAGGCATTATACAGATTCTTTCTGAAAAGTAGCCAGATGAGTGCTTTCTTTGTTTGGGAGCTTTTCCTCCTTGATATGGAGCGGGACATGTCCTCCTTTGGGTGTTAGGGCTTTATAGGAGAACATCCCGTATTTACGCTTGCCTGGTTCAACCACCAAACAAAATCAGTTGACCAGCCATCCTGAGAGCAAGAGTGGGTGTTTTCCTCACCCAAACTAGCATGCACCCCCATGTGAGCTATAGTCTAAACTTAAAGGGGTTATATAGGGGCTTATATTGGGGAGGGTAGGACGTATTAAGGGGGATACTAGGAGTTTAGACCGTAGCTCATGTAGCCCCCATTTAAAGGAAAAGTAGTCTATGCAGGCCTGGCTTTGCAGTTGCATATTAGGCTAATTATCCTTAAATTTGAGTAAGCTTAATGGTTTAGGGTTTAGGGTTCAAGGGGTGAACCTAGGGGGGGTAGTATACAGGGGGGTAGTAGGGGAGCCCAGGAATGTTAAGCTTCAATTTTTCGGGTGCTTGGAAGAGAGCCTGCGGGAACAAAGCAGTCCGATCATGCTTGGCACGGATCATAATACTAATAGTAGTACTAATCATACGAGTACAAATACGTATATTCGCGCCAATAATACACCTAACAAGGCCAATACTGAACAAAATCTGACTTTCCATACAAACAATACTTCTACTATGAAAACAATCCTACGAGCGTTTGTACGAATAGAACTAATGCGAATGCTGAGTACAGGCTTTTCAGTTGAGACTGGGATCGGCGCGTATTTGTGATTGAGGGATCTCTTCCACGGAGCACAGTAGCAATCGTCAGAACTCTCTTGCGCAGCTTAAGGATTGCCCAGGCGCTTTCAATCCTTTCCTAGCGGCCTAGATGGTTTGAACTGCTTGGGGCGAGCTGTAGGGAATGTCTCAGGCTAAGATAAGCAAGCATGGGACGCGTTATTGTTTGATAACGTCGTTGAACTGCTGATGCGTACGGGGGGACCGGGCATAACAATCCCGACAGAATCCCAGGTATACGCCTACAATGCTATGGAACCGCTCTGCGAATAATCACACCCAGCCCTCCCGGCCGAATAACAAATGGTCCCCACATAGTACATTTGTATACTGGGGAAACATGTTTTGGGATTGAAGTCACTCTGGCACTCCTTGAAACACCAGTTAGTAGAGGGAAAGAGTATGAATATATTGGCTACAAAAGTTAGTATAGTAAAGATAATAAGAAGATGAGTAGTATTCGAGCAACAAGCAGAACATGAGGATCCGCTCCGGAAACTACTGATCTGGAAGCAGTCCTTGGACCCTCTGCAGGCCGCTTCTTTTTTGGGCGTGGGGAGGGCTTGGCAGGGCAAAAGCCAAGACATGAGCAGATAATCTATAGAGTCCCTTTCTGCTAACAAACATGTACCCCAATATGCTATAATCCTCAGTATGGTGGCCCACAAAATGTTACCACTAATTTCGGGAAAGTCTGATCCCTATAAAGCCACTGTAGGTTCCCAGTTCCAGTTTCATTTTCCATGTCCCTTTCAACTTGGTTTCCCCTTGTTAGGGTACTATCCCTATACCCCATACACGCCCCATATAACCCCGGTATAATCCGTATATCTCCCTATAGGATCCATGCTCTTTGATAGTGAGGAAATAGACAACAGGTGGGTTTCTGGGTTGATTCTATGCTTGAAGCCATGGGCCCCTAATTCGTATGGGACCATAAACCTGGGATCTTTATATACCTGCTATCTACCCTATACGCCTAAACCTCATACCCTAAACCCTAAATCAGGTGTTTAGGATTTGGGGTGTTTGGGTTTAGGTTTAGGATTTGGGGTTTCGGATTTAGGGTTTACTGTTTTGGATTTAGGATTTAAGATTTTTGGGGTTTAGGGCTTAGGGGTTAGGAGTTGTGACTCCAAAATGAAGAGTTCTGGATTGAGGCTTCAGAGTCAGGAGTTTGCAGAGAGGCTGGGTTAGAGAAGCATGTTTTTCAGTTTCGTTGTGTGGGATGTGGGTTTAGGGTTTAGGGTCGTTGTGTGGGATGTGGGGTTCACTTTGTGTTCTGCCTGCGCATGCGTTGCGGGGACAGCTTTTAAAAGATAAAGGAACCAGAACACAGGGAAAGCTAGTCTTGTAGAGATTTCGCCGGGTTCCGTGGGTTCTGAGACACAAGCTGCAAGTCCTTGGAGTTTGGACTGCCGTGGGTGCTTGTATCTTTAATCGGTAGTTTTCTAGGGTTATTATTAGCATTATTAAGTACGAGTTTTCGTTGTGAGCATTAGTGGTATGTTGCTGATGAACCCAACCCTGCAAACAAGTGGTATTTTCGAGCATGGTTCTTCTTGCGGCCAGGTGCATGCAGATCCACACCAGGCAAGCCATCGTTGCTGAAAGGTAGCCTGAGGTTGACTGCACATAAAGTATTGACATTGTTCTCAAACTTGCGGTGGCAGACGCTTTTGAGTTCAGTCATGCCTCTGAAGCTATAGTCCCCCTTAAGTAGATAGAATATGGCTTTGGGTATATTATAACAAGATCCCCATATACCCCATATTCTATCTACTTAAGAGGGGCGATATCCCCATCATGCATTAGCAGCCGAAGTGGCTGACCGCAAAAATGCAATGTACAAAGTATTCTAGTGTGAGTAAGACCGTGAGGAGCAATGCCTGTTGTACACGCATGAAAGTTCAGGCTACGACGCGCAAGGGCCACCAACACCCAACCTAGCTTTCATCGAGATCTGTAATTCTTTCCAAGCATGCATAGACCAGAGAAAGCAGGACATCGACATGATCCCAACCTTGACAGTATTAATTGGAGTGAAATTTGTAGAGTATATTTCCTAGCCCAGTAATGTAAACGCTAGCGCGCGCCCGCCTCGGCTGGCGGGGCTTCCCACTGTAGGAACATGTAATTATAGATATACAGGTATTTAAGATAGGTATATGCATACAGTCATATGCCTAATACATACACAATAAAACCCTAGAAGTCCAACTGGGACGCGCAAGTAGGACCCAGGAAACCGGTGGAAAATGTTCGGGGCCAGCGTTCGGACCTTGGGGTTAAGGTTCCGTCTTGCGAGTTGATAGGCATTCTTAGGGTTTGGGATTTAGGGTTTAAGGTTTATGGATTAGGGCTTTAGGGCTTGGGGTTTGAGGCCTCAGGCTCTAGAGAAGTGGGGCTTGGAGGCATAGGAGTTCGCCGTTCAGGACTGGTCGTTCGGCATATAGACTTCCAGATCGGCGAAACATCGATT
>CAJNIZ010000395.1:0-32110 GCA_905231905.1 Symbiodinium pilosum | reverse complement strand
CTTACCGTCAAAGAAACCGGATAAGTGATCCCTGCTCAAATGGACAATGACATCGTAGCTGGTCTTATATTGAGATTTATGCAAGGCTTTAGCTCTGCATGCAGTTTGGGAGAAGTATGGTTCCCTCTGTAGGTAGTTTATGCATTAGCTGAAAATAGGCTAGGATCTAGGGTTCAACACAGGATCCTTCTGGACATCATTACCCTACGCACCTGTATCTCGAAATGTGCGCAGGATGCAGATGTAAAACTAATTTTGAGGGGGGTTGCCCCGAGCGCGTGAGCTGAAACATCATCATGGGCACGTTGCGGATAGCAGGTCTACAACAGCTTGAAATGGAAGAGTGTCCATCTCAGTGGCATCTGTAAAGGTAACAGCTGTCACGAAATACACCAATCGGCAGAAAGTTTTTCTCTGAGCTCAGGGCTTTCCAAGCTAGGGGCATCCTAGGGGTACCTACAACCCAAAACCCATGTAAGTCCTCACTTTTTTGGTGGGATCCCTAGAGTAGCTCCCAAGTCATCCTTCGTAATTTCTATGTTTGTTTCCATGTTCTCTTTGTTCTCCTTCACTCCTGCATTCTACTGAACCAAGAAGATAACTGCAACCCTTCACCCTGTCCATCCCTGTAACCCCAGTCTCCATTGCATGTCCCATCTCGTTGTCTGTTTCACAATTCCCAGATATTGGTTTTTTGTCTCCATATGCTCCTATATGACTGGTTTACGCCCTGCTAACAACCAGCTAGCCAAGGCTACGGATGCGCTGTTTGCGAGCCGATGGCCCAAGCTATGCCGCTAGGCCAGGCTGTGCGAAGTAGAAGGGGGGGGGTTCGGGTTTAGGGTTAGGGGTTTTAGGGTTTAGGGTTAAGGGTTTTAGGGTTTAGGGTTTTAGAGTCTTGGGGTTTAGGGTTTGGGCCTCACGAGGCAGGGGGGATTTTAGGACGTGGGGTTTTAGGGTGTGGAGGGTTCGAACGATTTACGTATTCAGGTTGTTTGTGCAATTCAGGGGTAATAATTGTAATAATCGTACCCTAAACCCTAAATCCTAAACCCTAAACAGCGTTTCAGGAGTTTTGGTATGAGCGCAGGGCTGCGGCTGAAGATTCACGACTCCAGGTTTCAAGTGTACAGCTTAGCCAGAAGCGGACTTTGATTGCGCGAGGAAAGCCTTGCAGCATCTATAGTCCCCCTTAAGTAGATAGAATATGGGGTATATGGGAATCTTATTGTAATATACCCAAAGCCATATTCTATCTACTTCAGGGGGAGTATATAAGGAAGGCCAGGTAAAGAGGTTATGGATAATAGGGATTATAATAGGGTCCTCTTATATTCCTGTTATACCACTATCACTGGGTGGGGGGTCCACCTAGGGCTTAGGGGATATACAAATTGGAGCTGATTTGCGAAATGCACTGCAAAAGAGAGAGAGAGACACTGCGCAGTGGCCATCTAATAACTTCCAAAAGTAGAGCTACCTGGACCCCAAAAGTAGGTAAAATATTGGCCCAAAACCTTTAAAATAGAGCAAAACGGCAATTATTCTACATACTTTGGGGGTTCAGGTACTTCTTAGATACACTCAAATTACTATAACTGCAATTGCACGGTCCTCCATGAAAAGGGACTCCTTACTTCAGAAAATCCCACTTACGGAGACAACTCCACAATCAGACACCCCTGGCGTGGGCCCCAGCTAATGTCAAAGTTTCAGCCTCATCGCTAATTAGTATAGTATAGGCTGCCTCAAACCCTAAACCCTGAATCCTTAACCGCGGTAATTCTTCAGGCTCCTGTAGTAAACCAACCACCTACCCTAAGCCTTACACCGGCCCGCCAATTTGGATGCAGTAGGCGAGAAGGTTTGAGCTGGAGGTCCGCTTAACGCAGAATGGTTCATCCAACTCTGAAGGGTAGTTTGGCCAAATAAAAGGACCCCAATATAGACCCCAATATACTACAGTCTTCATTTTGGGGACCCCCAAAATGATCTCAGATCCGTATGTATACTGTAAGAATCGTATACTAATCTGCGTTATCAATACATAGTATTAGGGGGCTGGGTGTTTTAATCTTAGGCGGGGTGATTAGTTGACAAGAAAGCCCTAGAGCCAAGTCTCCCGAGCCCTGTTCTTCCATTCTTGGGGACTTCTCACTGGTCTGTAGCGGGAAATGGAAGAATGGATCCAGCCCCCACAACAGTCACCCAGAAATTGTGGTTGTTTCCATCTTCTTGTTCCACTCATTCGTTCTTTTCGAACAAACAGCAAGAATAGATCCTTTCACTCCGCTACTGCCCCTTAAGCACCAATGCATCTTGGAGAGCAGCACTCCGGAGGATCAAAGCTGTTGCTGGAGACTGGCCCAGGGCGATTGCATCGCTGGCGGAGGCTTTAAGGGAATACCCTCCCCCGAATTGGGATGGCACTTCCAAAGGTGCCTTATGCTCATCTAGACTGTTGTCCTTTGAAAGGGAGGCTTTCTGAGGTTCCTTCCGAGTTGACCTTGGAGCTACAGTCCAGAGTCTTGGACTGCAGGCTTAAGGAGTGAAGGCTAGCTTCCGGACGAGTTACTTGTAGACCGCACTACCAAGGGGCTTGGGCTTCTGAGCAGGCATTGTTGCAACTGGCGTCCATTTTGGCGTCAAGGTTAGGCTTCACATCAGGTTAGAGAGGCTGAGGTTTAGCAACTTGGGCAAGTAGATTCTGACTCCAACATGTTGTTCCGGAGACACTCCCAGCCAACAGCGACAGGCGTGATTCTAAGCGCATGCGCGTGGATTCGCACGCTCGCACGCTCGGGTTGTGTCATTCATATGTACATGACCTCTCAGAGTGGAGTAGAATGGAGTGTGCAGGGCCATGCAAGTTTTTGTGCATCAACCGTTTGGTTAGGGATCCTGATCCTACACCTTCTGGACTCTAGACTGTACCCCTGAATCACCCCAGATGCCTTTTGCGAGTCCGGCCTGCCCCACCCCAAGGCAATAGCCTGCCAGTTTAAAGTCATAGTAGTAGTAATAGTAACATTGACAGTAAAAGTAATAGCAATATTAATATTAATAGTAGATAGTAAATAGTCAGAGTACTGGTAATGGTATTACGGCACTTTGAGAAGCTTCAGTTCCTCCGTATAAGCCTTGAACGGCCCTTGTACGCCTTTTGCTCTCCCATAGCAGGAGTTCTTTTTATGTTTGCCCACCTGGTAAGTTCTCACATGAACATTTCCCAAACGGGACCCCGTAAAATGCATGCGAAAATCTCAAGATCATAGGAGGCTATCGGAGCCGAGCTACCTGTGTAATCAGTTCTCACAATACGTGTAATACCTAGGCAGCATTTTTGCGCATAATGTCTACTCGCTCTATTTCAACCGCAGGCGACGCAAAAATGGTGCAACCAAAGGAAGAGAGGGCTTTTCTATAATAAGATGCAGCCGACAAGCCGCCGTACATAGCCGCACTATCCTCACACGCCCCAAGCCCTGAGATTTGTGGGTTCGTTTCGTGCATTTAACTAAAGAGGCCGCAGCTGCGGGCCATCAACCCGGGGTGGGCTCCTACAACTTGACGCATGGCCAGAAGTGATCTTGGCATTATACAGGAGGATGGAGAGTCAAATGGACAAGAAAGTGGAACATGAAATGAAAGTTGGGTGCATGAAGGGATTTGAGATTGAACGACAGGGGTTATAAGAATGATGTAATGCATAATCCCCAAGCAAAAGCAAGTGGCAGGATTTCGGTCTTACCCCTTATACCCCAAATAGTAGTTTCCATTCTATTTTCCATTATCTCAACGTAACCAAATTTATCCCTGTATTACCCCCAACATTATGGGGTTATGGTTCCAGGCCGATGTGCAGAACATATTTGCAACATATGAGGGGGGTGGGTTGGTTATGTTGTGGTGATATTGTGGTTATATAGGGATTATGTAGGAGGACCCCCCACCCTGTAATAGTGGTATAATAGGAATATAAGGGGACCCCAAGATAATCATTATTATCCCTTATAGTCACTATTACTGGGTGGGGGGTCCACCTAAAGGATTATATTCGGGTAACGTTGGGGTTCCTGTGCATGTGTCCAGGGGGAGTGCTTAGGGGATTTCCCATTTGACATTCCCAAGCTGTCCCTACCTGGACCCCAAAAGTAGGGGGTAAAATAATGGCCCAAAACTCAGGTAAACCCTAATACTGACGCAGGTTCTGGCATTCAGGACGCACACCTGCTGAGTAATAAAATGTTCTGAAGAGGAGGGAGGAACGTGTGGCTTAGAAACCTTTCGGGATGCTTGATGAATTTATGTTTTTGGGCTCAGGGTTTAGGGAGTATAGCTGGAAAATTCCGAGTCAAGTAGCATTGTGTCACCCGTTCCTTGCTCAGTACCTGCCAGAATCGCAGCATCCAAGCCCTTTCAATACTGCAACCCTGCGCCCCACATTGTTGATGGACAAACTCCTGCATTACCCTATGTATCTAAACCACCTAATCTATGCCCTGCATGCTTGGAGCCCAGCAGGAGGGGAACAAAGTAGTAGAATATGCGAATATACCCTGGGTGATGAAGGATCTTTTCCATGAACCGTAGCATGGGGGTTCTACCGGCCCTGCGCGAATATCGAAGCAGACCATGGCCACAGGCATTCTTTAGGTGGACCGCCACCCTGAAATAGTGACTATGAAGGATATAATGGTAAGTATGTGAGGCAATGTAAGTGTCCTCTTATATTCCGATTATACCACTACTACAGGGTCGGGGGTCCACCTGAGACATTCTTTCCACCTCGATCCCTTCAGAGGTCTCAAGCTCCAACATTCAGGGGATGATATGGGGATTCCCCAAAACTAGGGGTACCTTTGCAGGGGGTTCCTAAAATGAGATTTTTACTATTTTGGGGTCTATATCGGGGTTCCCCTCACTTTCGGAAACTAGGAAATAAGAACTACTAGATGATCCAATCCCTCATTCCCCACTGAGCACCACGTTGCTCGAGGACTTTAGGCTGGAGCTTGAAGCTTGCGCACCAAACCCTGAACCCTACGCATCGAGGATCATTAACGCGCGGCCGCCATGGCGTACAGCATGTGACCTGATCAGCATTCCCACGCTGGACCCGTATCTCGTCCTTACTTCAGAGTACGTTTGCTTGTGCTGATTCACTTCACTTGTTTTTGAGCACATGGTTGAGGGTCTCAGGGTTGGGGTTCCTGCTTGCTCTTACAGCCCTCCGTCGCCTTCAACTCTGACACCTCGACTTTCCCAACCGGAAATCCTCCCAATCCCATCCCAGTTGAAAAACCCTCCAAACCCTCTTGGAGGTTCGAAGCAAAAGTCGAACTGGTAGCGTAATTTCCTGTTTCAGAGGGCTGTTAATTGGGTTCTTACTACAAGCTCACCACGCAACACCTCAAGCCCGGCCAAGTATGGGCTTCAGCGCTGCGCTAGCACTGTTGGAGAGCCACAACCGTTTTGAGGAGGCAGCTCGGCTTCAGGTTTGGGGGCGGAAAGTTTAGGATTTAGAGTTTCAGGGCTTCAGGATTTAGAGTTTAGAGGCTCAGGCTTGCGGGTCAGGGGTTCCTTCACCATAGACGCGTGAACCGGGTTTTTGCATCTCTTGATTTGTCTGGTTTTCTTACGCCAAAAACCTCCGGGGAATTGGGAGTTCATACCAGAACTCGACAAAAGGTAGATGGAGCCTACGCAGAGCATCTTGGCAGCCTCATAGCTACCTCGTAGAACCTTGGCTTTTACCGTTTTAAGGTCGAATTACAGGGAACATCCGGGGATAGTATAGGCAAGGAGTAGCTGGGAAACCCACGAAAGCCCTCATTTTGAAACATCGCAAGAAGGACGATTGAGGAGAGACATGGGCAGATAAGGGACACGAAAGAGAAAAAACCTGCTGCATTCGAAGGATAACCAAATCTCCTTGAGCACCTAAACCAATAATTTTGAGATCCAAAGCCCCAAATCCCTAAGCCCAGTCCCACTGAGTAATGCCTTCCTAAACCCCTACAGCCCTTAAACCCCTAAACCCCTGAATCCTAGACTCTAAGCCCTGAACCCCTAATGCGAATCTCCGAATCTCCTTCACTCCTTCAAAGGCCTTCCAGCTCCTCGCCTCTGCGCCGACGTCCCAGGTTTCTCACTGGCCGTTAGTAGGGAACGAAAGGCTAGGGCTGTATAGTAGCCCTGTAAAGCCCCCCAAGAAAAACGGAGTTTCCATCTACCCCTAAACTTGTCAAACCCAAACCCTAAACCCTACATGAGCTATAGTCCAAACTCCTTAAAGGGAGTTATAGAAGGGATTAATAGGGGACTATGATAGAGGTTATTAAGGGGGATACTAGGAGTTTAGACAATGGTTCACAGAACAGTTCCCACTTCCATGTCCATGCCCTACACCCTTCACCGGAGTTTCCATGTCCTTTTCAATTCCTTCCCTACGAACAATGAAAACCCTAAACCCTAACTTCGACAACCACAAAGGCTTTTGGCCCGACCAGGCTTTGGGCCATGGCTAGCAACTTGGAAAACACAGAACCACTAAGTGCGGTTAAGGTTTAGGGTTTAGGGTGCTTAAGGGGAAGGGGGGGAGGGAATGTAGGAGTTAAGCCAGAAGGGGGTCCCTAGGAACCGCTGTTTCAAGGTTTAGAGTTAAGCATGGCGATTTGGATGTCCTTCGGGCGTACGTAAAGACTTCTTGAGAAAGTCCTATGCACGTACCATACTAGGGGTAGGCTTTAGGGTTCGGGTTGAGGGATTCGGTTTTGTATAGGGTGTAGGGGGAGTGGAAAAGAAACTATTTGGAAGGGTTAAGTGTGTAGGGCGTTTGCGTGCTGAAGGGGAGGTAAGGCAGGGAATATTGAAATTGCAATAGGGGATTCTACGGGGATAATTACAGGGATCCATTCCCCCATTCTCTTCAAGACCAGCACGGCAAAAGGGTTTTTGTATGGAGCAGAGGCTTCCGGGGTTGAGTCCGGTGGAGGCTTTACAGGGATTTTGAGGAAGTTGGGGGGTAGGGGTTTATGAGCTTCAGGTGTGGGGGTTCATAGTCTGCAAGGTGACTTTTTCGAGGGATTGCAGAGGGGAGCATGAGGATTTCTAGGGGTTCATGCATGAGGTTCGCCCATAGCCTAGGTGAACGTAGCGGGATACATAGATGTTTTTTGGAGGCTCTTAATGTTGATGGTCAGGTTAGATTGACATGAGGAATTGGTCAATTGTAATCTAGATCCAAGTTCGGATGTGTATCACCGCACGTATACCGCATACCTTAAACCCTAAACCCATACTGGTGAATGAGCCTGCGAGTAGGATTAGCTTCCCAAACAAAGCCTTGAATTCAACCCGAAGCTGAATTCTCAACCCTGAAGTCTTAGCCCCCGCCTAAACCTTAAATCCCTAGACCCTAAGTCCTAACTTCGGAACCCTAAACCTTAAATCCCTAAACTCTTCAGGGACCATAGATATTCTCAGCCCCACAACCTCACGGAACCACTCACACCCTGAGATGCAAGGGCTCACAGTTCGGGACCCGGTGGAGATCCACGAGTCCTTGCGCAAGGCACAGCAGCTTTAGGGCAGCAATGGTGTAAAGCCTTACTAAATAACAGAGCCGACCCCCGGCTCAAGAAAGATGATCTCTTACTTGGTAGCGCGCGCCAAGGGAAATAAGGGCCACCCAGCAAGATAGTGTCGTCCTTAAACTTGTGGGTTTTCCATGTCAATCATCAAACGAGGCACCGCGCTACAGAAGCATCACTAAAATGTCCCCAAGCACCCGCAGTAGAACCGACTTGCTAGCTGGAACATGCAGCCTTACAGGCTGGCGCCTAAGATCAGCTTATGGGTGCAGACTCCACATAGGTTCTCTTAGCTTCAAACCTTCAAGCAATCCTATCCCGGAGAGGACCACACCTTTGCCTTATCTCCTGAGGAACTAGTCCATCATGTTAGAGGAGTTTCCTGTAGCCATCCCCTACAGCCTAATCCGCAACAATTTCGGTGGGGTAAGATTTAAGAAGAACTCTCGAGATGATGGCCCTCTGAGCCAGGTTCTCTTTTTAGGGGCTCAAAGGG
Source organism: Symbiodinium pilosum (assembly GCA_905231905.1). Lineage (NCBI taxonomy): Eukaryota > Dinophyceae > Suessiales > Symbiodiniaceae > Symbiodinium > Symbiodinium pilosum. Next base: position 24,019 of record CAJNIZ010000395.1, on the reverse strand, counting down.
CTCCTGGAAGGTTCCGAGAGCCCCGAGTCTCCTCCCACAACCCTAAACCCAGACCCCAGAAACTATACTATACCCTGAACCCTGAACCCGAACTTGTCTTGCCGTGTGCCAGGTTGCCTTGTCTTCTGATGAGAGCCTGGCACCCGAGGCCGCTAGCACGAAACAGTAGGGATGGAGAGTCTGAGCAATCACAGACAACGTATTTAGGGTTCCTATTCTGTTTAGGGTTTAGGGTTTAATGCGGATCCCCTACATGAATTTCCCTCACTTTGGGAACAGGGATTTAGGCCGACCCCCAAAGCAATCCTAGCCGGTTGGGTTAAGGTCGGCTGTAGGTCAAAGACGAGTTTAGGGATTGGGGGTTATTGGGTACATTCGGGGTTATTGGGTACAAGGGTTATAGGGTTTAGGGATTAGGGTTCACGGATTATTCAGGGTTTAGCCCCTCTAGACACCAATTCCCAGGCATCTGTATAGGCCAAAATCCCAAATCGCCAAACTTTTGAGTCCCTTCAGCTCCAGTATGTCAATGTCTTACGCAGGGCTCCATCAATGCAACTTATATTATCATCCGTGCCGGGGGACGATAGTCCAAGAGAGTACTGTAGCAGCCTAGACAATGAGTAGTATTCGGGTCCTTGGTTCCTCAAAAATGATTGTGGCAATTATTTAGGCCCCTGCATTACCTTCGCTGAGGGAAGCCCCAAGCCCGAAACCCTGCTCTGTGGGATGAGTTTGGCGAGGGGAACAAGTTGTCCTAGGGCAACATGTTCTCAAACCTGAAATTCCTCCACCCCTACCTGACCTACTGGTGTTTATTAACCAGAGTGGGGAGTGAATACAGGTTCTGGTACACTTTGGTTTTACAAGGGTTATTGTAGGGATCCACTCCTTCACTCCACCTTAGGTGTCAGGAATAAGTTGAAGTGACCCTGAGACCTCTTTATTCCTGTCCCTGGCCCTTTGCAGGCTCTGGCAAAGGTTTGCTGGGCTGCGGCCTATCTGGGGAGCCCGTTTGGGGGGGGGTTCAGGGCTGGGCTTTGGGTTTAGGGATAAGGGTTTTGAGAGCTACGGGTTTTCAGGGCATTTTTGGCTTATACAGGGTTCTTGAGAGCTTTCAGGTTTGTAGCTCTGAGCTTCGGGGGCTTTGAGGTTGAGGTTAAAGGGGGCTTGCATCTGAGCGCTGCTCGGGCAATCTCTGACCGTTTGAAAAAGCATACTGGCATACTTGGAGGTTCGGGGAGTAGGATATCATGGGGGGTAAAGCCCCAGAAGCAGGCCAACCCCAATTAGGGGACTCATACCTTATAACCCTTTTTCTACCCTATTTACTAAGTTCCTGAGCTTTCCAGCCAACTACGTACCTTTGCAAACCAGGGAGTATATGGGGATTACAAGGGGATTTCAGCTCGGTAGTGTAGGGAGGACTTTGACTGAGAAACTGCCATGTCATGTAGCGTATTCCGAACTTCCCAATCCTGCCCACCAAGTTATGGAATCTTCTTGGCAGGAGCAGTAACGCGCCGTTCCTGCAGCAAATGGAGACTGGGCTTTCATTACCTCGCCCCTTACGAGGAAAATATCCTGTTTTGGAGCATGGGGATTGTCAGCTTGCTGGGGAGAATCTCCTGGCTTACTGGTTCTTCGTAGGGAATAAGAGAAGTCATGAAAAGGGGGTTATATAGGGGTTACATTTTCTGATTCACTACTAAGAACTAGTAAGTTGAGATTGCCCAGAGCGCGTGAATCAGGAAAAGCGTGCCTTCGCTTCGTTGTCTTCCTTCCGCCGCTCGCTTGCAAGCGCCGCATGCGGTTTCATATTCAAGTCTGTAGGCGTAGGGTTTAGGGTTTAAGGTGCTGCTTCTGTCGTCAGCCGTAGAGCAGCAGAGCGTTGGACGTCCCTTGTGCATGTATCAGCTCAAGGCTAAAAGATTAGTTTGCCTTCAAGCTCTCTGACCTAGAATCTATGTAACACTGCTTTTGTCCTACTCAACTTCCCCTACCAACAGCACGATAAGTTCTTGCTACAACAAACTACAAGAAGCACAGCAACGAGCACAACACCAAACTAAACCCCTGAATCCTAAATCCCAGTCCCCAAACCCTAAACACCAAAAGCAAACCCTAAACCAATACAACAAAAAACTGGAGGCCGACCATCCCACAGACCACCCCTAATAATCCCCTCTCCAGCATTGAACCCTCCCACCCACCCCCCCCTAACATTGAATACACCCAATAAGGTTTAGGGTGTAAATACGCCCAATTTATCATAATATACCACATAATGGGGAAGTATTGAATATTAGGGGGGGTGAGGCGGGGGGTTTATTAGGGGGAGGAGATTAGGAAGGGGGCGTTAGCTCCCCCCACCCCGTTTGAAGGGCCCTAAAAAGATCACATGGGAGGTTGTCAAAATTATGGTCTTTGTTTTGGTGCTCTACTAAGTAGGGGCCATGTTATACGAGGGACCCCAAGAGGGACCATAATGGAAAACAAAATGGAAGCTACTATAGTATATTGGGGTTATATTGGGATAATGGAAAAGAAAATAGAAACTACTATAGTATATTGTGGTTATATTGGGATAATAGAAAAGAAACTGAAAACTACTACAGTATATTGGGGTTATATTGGGATAATAGAAAAGAAACTGGAAACTACTATAGCATATTACCCCCCTATTGTGGGAAACCGCAAAAACCAAAACCCTACATAACCCCCATATATCCCTATCCAACCCTATATAACCCTCATATAACTTTATATAACCCCTAATTTGGGGAAACTGTACACTCCCCCAAACTAGCTTGGAAACCCATAAAGCCCCCCTTTGGAAGGACTGTAGTCTTTATAGGGCCCTTTTTGGGTTTCCATGTTAGTTTCCGGGAGTGTAATTATAACCCCTAAACCCAAAACCCTAAACCCTATTATAACAAACCTGGAGGCCTACAAGAGCTGCAGCTGGTGGCTTGGGGGATGGCAACGCTTGGAGTACAGCCCTGCCTTCTGAGATCAATCCAGGCGTTACGGTTTAGGGTCAAACCCTAAGCCCTAAATCCCAAACTTAAAACCTAAAACTAAACGCTAAACTCCAAACCTCAGACCCTCAAGTCCCTGGCAGGAGGAGGCTCTGCGACGGATGGCTAAACGACGAGTCGTCGACGTGGCTCTACCGTCAGGTCGCTGGTCTAGCACATGGATTTGCCATCGTGCTGGTGGGGGGACGGTCAAAACGATTGCCTCTTTCTTGGTGTACCTTAGTATCAACGAGGGGCCAAATACAGTTGGGGATCCGCAATCGGGCCACAAGCGCGACAAGCTACCATATGAGCTGTGTAAGGTTGCAGACAGATGCGTCTTATAAGCAGGTCGTCTTAGAAAAGGTTCGTGTAGGCTCCAATGTGATTCTGAATTCAAAATGCTTGAAGCACCACGTCTTCAGCTTCAACTGTCAGCAAACGTTCGCTTTGAACGAATGGTTGCTATGATGTCAGGGCACCCACCGCATGCTAGACATTACCTGTGATCTCGTCTCAGTTTCAGGGGTGTATCGGTTCTTCCTCAGAATCACAATGCTAAACGTGGTTAAGCTGAAGCCATAGATAAATGGAGCCACAGTGTTGTTCGCGGTAGCACCTGAAAATTAAATCGACCACATCTAATGTCAATCCTCATTTGCTTTCGGATCACGTAGCTCAAAGAGTTTAAGCCCTATGCAAGAAATGCAGTTGCGGGTAGCACTTAAAACATAAAATCGAACTTATGGAATTTCAATGCGCATTTGCCATTGGAACGAAATTCAAGCATGGCACATACCTTGTGTTAAGCCCGCGCCCAGTCGAGTAATAGTGGTATACTAGGAATATAGACGGACCCCAACATGATTCCTAACCCTGCATGAACTCCACAAGCTCCAAAACCTCAAGGCATAGATTGGCTGGAAGAAGTTTTGGGAGTGCAGCCTGTCTGCACAGAACAACCGCCGTCTTTTTTCATTGTCCTCCTGTTCTTTTAGGGATCTAGGGTCTAGGAAAAGAGCCTCATGTAGTACTTTTTCCCATCTTCATCTTCCCCTGGTTTCAAGAAAGCAGGAATTATGCCAAGCATGCATGCCAAAAGCATCCCAAAATAACCACCAAAAAAGCGCACCAATGGTGACACACATGTTGCTTGTCTTGCTGCCTCTCTGAAAGGATTCCCCAAGCTTCAACCCTGGCAAAACCAAAACACGGAACATGCGTTGGTTACATCAGGTGCTCAGGAATTATTCATATTTCTTTAGTTTTCGACAGGTTTGAGGGAGCCTAATGAATTACACAAAGCTAACGGCATCCTAGCAAATCCAAGCGGCCTTAAAGCAGAACACTTTTCAAAACAAAAAGACAATAACAGCTAAACAAACCCTAGAATCCTGGATTTGGGGCTCGCTGCCAGCACCTGACGACCACAATTCCTACCAAACAGGATAAGCATTGTGAAGTGTGCCGTGCAGTAAGGACGGATTTCGTCAGTATTTTTGTACATACCTCCTCTCTTGGGGATAAGCTCATGAAGCAGGCGTCTTCAAAGCAGGTACAATTAAGCATGTAGCAGGATTTAGGATGGAGGGTTTCGAGCTCGCGGTGCCAAGCGGCGCGGCTCAATAGATATGGAAAAGCCATTGAAAAGCCTGAATCAGAAGTTCCTAAGGCCTAAACCCTTAGCCTTAAACCCTAAACTCTAAGCCCTAAGCCTTAAACCCTAATCCCTACACCCTAAAGTTCGACTCCGCTTCAGAAGTTGAAGCCCCGCCAGATCGATGGATGGCTAAGCTCCTGGATTTCTACAAACCCAGCCGGTAACCTTCAGTTCCTTTTGGGGGGCAAATCTATCGGGGTATAGGTCTAGAAGCGACAGTCGAATAGCAACGTAGCCATACATTGAGCTTTGCGTGAAGCCTCTCGGTTTGCGCAGGGACTCAACTCCTGACCCTTGAGGGTGACTTGGTCTAAAATGGCGCTGAAACCATTGTAGATCTTTCCCAGCCTACCCATTCTAGACCCCTAATAAAAGTTTTGGATTTGGAGCGTACGTATCTTGGACTTAACCGCACGCCGCCTGGGATTACGCTGCTTTTTCCCGTGCAAACCTTGTAGATGCAAGGCATAACGTAACCCAAAATCATACTCCGAAGATAGGGGACCCTAAGCCCCCGTAAACCTAATTCTAGTTGTCTAGGCCCCTAGACGCAGGTCTCCTAGACAATCTATAGCATGGACGTTATGATGCTGCGCACTAAGCCCCTGCTTGAGAAAACACTATAGGGAGGTCTCCCAAAATCAGGGGTACCATTTTGGGGGTCCCCATAAATAAGGATTATAGCAGTTTCGTGTAAATATTGGGTCCCACCTATTTTGGGAAAGTAGCATATCAGGCTATGGGCTGCTGGTTTTGCCGCTTGTCTCAGCTCGCGCTTTCGACGAGGAGAGATGTGAGCTTAAGATATTGGGTTTGGGGGGTTGCGAAAACAGACGCACGTGCTTGAAGGAGTCTAGGGATTCTCACCGAGATTGCAAGGGGATTAGAGAGGTTCTTTGTACCTAAGGTCCTCAAAAAACCCCCTACCTGTTCCCTGGGTCCTAACCATGAGCCCTGAATTAGGTTTATCAGGTTTTCAAGGGTATTTAATATACAAGGATCCCAGAGTAAAGGGCCCAGACCAAGATGCGAAGGGCCCTTCCTTCAACTTTGAATTGTAGTGATGTTGCAGGAGCTGTTTTCAGAAGTTCCCTTCGGGGCTTATAGAGTCTACAAAAGAGCTATCATCAACTGGGTGCCGGGCGGATGCTGACAGGGCGTCTAGGGCTTTGATCGAGATTTCTGACGGAGGTTAGGGTTCTGGGTTCGGCCTGGAGTTTGCGGAAGAGGCTTGTATGACCCTTAAGTGGATGCTAATCATCTGGGGAAGTTTACGGTCGCTTGGCTGGTTTCCCCGGCAGTGTTCTGAAAACCCCTCCTTCGGCCTGGAGTTTGAAGAAGTGGGGCCGTTAGGCTAGGTACCGGCATAATATCATGAGACTAGGGTCCTTTGCAGGGTTTTGGGTCGGGGGCCTTAGATGCTACTGGCTCTTACACCACTGTTCTCATTGAGGTTTGCTGGCGCAGCATCCGATCAGCTTCGGCGTCCTAAAGCCTGAGCGTCATTAGCCCAAGGCTTGGAACACGTGGCCCAAACCTGAACCCTAAACCCTCACGCCCGAACCATGCTTGGATCAAGCAGGGCCCGCAGAACATCAACAGTTCAAAGCATCTAGACTACTACCCAAGCCCCAGTGTGCATGTGCTTCCCAGTTTCTTGTCCATTTGGTTCTCCATAGTTGGGCCCTATAGACCCATGATATAGCCTGTATTCAGTAGACCAAAACTTCCCAACACTTATGATCCTGAAATCCTCATCCCTAAGCCCCGAATCCCCTACTCCCTAGATCCGAAACCCTAAGCCACTAAACCCCTAATCCCTAAACCCTCATCCCTAAACCACTAAACCCCTAATTAATCCCTAAGCCCACCCTTCTCCAGTGGCCGTGGATTGGCAGGAGTTCGGAAGATAGCTCTGCAAGCTGGAGCTTTGGTCACAAAGAGTATACAACAGTAATCTCTTCCCCCTGATATTAAGCCTCCCCACCCCCCCCGCCGAGTCCCTAAGATTAAATTGTCATGGGTGTGGTTTTTTGATATAAGGGAGGGATTTTGCAGCTTTAAAGTGTTGATCGTTTGGAGGCCCCTGCTCCCTCTGGGAAAAGGATTCCTATATGGCTTCAAGATGAATGGATAGGGATTATTTCTAAATCGTTTGCGTAGAAAATGGTCAAAACAAGGAAAGGTTGCAGTCACTTAGAGCCATTACTCTTACCCCATGTAGTTTTGCATCTGGCCTGGAGTTTTGTTCGTTTCGGAGTCCAGGCAAAGACTACGACTCAGCACGAGATGGATCAGGAATTCGCATGCAAGACGCTCTCAAGGCACTGCGTCTCCGTTTACTGGGTTGCTGTTGAAGAACTCTTAAACTAAGTTTCCATGATATGGGTAGATAGTGATTAATGGGCTTTCCTTCTTACAGTAACTTAAATTAAGTTCCTTGACAGCAACCCTGTTAACCGGAGTCGAGGATTTTAAGCTTTCGGGACATGGGTTCGAGGCTCGTGCTTGGCAGTGCCTCTTGGGGTTCTAGCCGCGATTCAGTCTCGTGTGTATTAAAGAATTTCCCAAGTTGGGGGGTATGATTGTTGGAAATAGTAGTTTCCAATTTGCGCTTCCCTTATCCTTATATCAACCTCAATGGCAGTTTCCATTCTCTTTTCCATTATCCGTGTACCTGGACCCTAAAAGTAGGTAACATAGTGGCCCAAAACCCTTAACAATAGCAAACAAGGCCATTATTCTACATACTTTTGGGGTGTAGGTGTAAACCTACTATTCAAATTCCAACCTGAGAGTCTCTCCTTCTGACCCTGTGCTTCAATTAGCTCATGCAGGTGGAGAGCTCTGGGAAGAGCTTCGCGACTGGCTTTCAGGATGTTCCTGATTTTATAGGTTTCGGGTTCTGGGTTTGGGTTGGCGGTTGAGAGTGGATTAGTCACGTGAGTGCTCTTGTGTTGTCGTGTCTTCCCTGTGTATGTGGAGAACTTTTGAAAATGTTTGTATTATTATGGGTCTAGGGGGCGTACAGTACTGTTCGTACAAATTGTGTCAGGATCGCGCATATTTCCTAGCTCGTTCTCTCCAAGTAAGGGGCACTTCCTTCCATTACCAAGTTGAAACGAAGGAATGGGCGGTTCTACTTGAATCCTTCAGTCCCGAGATCCTGAAGCCTGAGCCCTACGCCTGAAGCTGCCTTGGCAGGAGCCTCCCTGACCCTAAACTCTAAACCCTAAACCCTAAACCCCAAACCCTTAGACCCTAAACCCTCAACCCTGGCAGGAGCCCTGCATTTCGGCAGCTTTTGCAGATCGCCTTGTCATAGACAAGCCAACAGGGTGGGAAGTGCATGACCAAGGAGTGCTGGACGAAATGAGCTATGGTCTAAACCCCTGAAAAGGAGAGATGTAGGGGAGTATTATAGCTCTTATTAAGGGTGTACCAGGAGTTTAGACTATAGCTCACATGCTGCAGTTGTGTGTGCCCCTGCCGGGTAGACGGCCAGGACTGCAGCAAAATCCTTGGGTCAGGAATTCAGGGCTCAAGGATTGAAACCTAGCATTCATGGTTTAGAGGTTTTAGGATGTAGGGTGATGGGTGTAGGCTGTAGAGTCAGGGATTCAGGGTTTCAGGATTAAGGTTTCAGATCTAGTGTTTAGGCATTAGGGGTGCTCAAGACCTTCAACTGCGGCAGAAACCAAACTCCACAAAGCCTCGGACCCTCAATTCTTTTAAGCACCCCTTGCTGCAAGGTGGTTCAGAACAAACAGATTTTGGTAGCTCCAGCCTCCCAAATAAGTACACCGTAAGTTTCACATGTTTTTTCTAAGCACCTACTTTGTGGGTTGGGGCTACCTAACCCTAAACCCTAAACTAAAAGCATCTCGTTAGTTTCTTTGCGCCAGGAACGCCGCATCAACTACTTGCATGGCTTCGTGGGATGTGTGGTGCCCCAGTCCCCATCCTTGCAGACGAGACTTGGACAGCGCGTATATGAGCTATAGTCTCAGCTCCTTAAAGTGGGGTTCTAAAAGGGATTCTTTACCCCCTTGATTTAGGGCGCTTAGGGTTTAGGGCCTGAACTCCTTAAAGGTGATTCTATGGGGGAGTATACGGGGGACTATTATAGGGGCTACTAAGGGGGACACTAGGAATCTAGTTTAGGATTTAGGGGTTATGTAGGTTTGTGTAGGGTTAAGGGAAAAATGCAAAATGCATGGAACATGAGATGCCAACTGCGACTGTGTAGTGGTTTATAGAGTTTAAGGTATGGTACGTTGTCAAAACCACGGTCCCTTTGTGCATCCCTCGAGTATTACGGCCCTTTATTGCGGTACCTGAAAAAGGGGGCATAATGTGGCGACCTCGCCAAGTCTTCTGGAAACCCCAAGGCCCCAAGATGGGGTAAACAAGCGATTCTGGCTCCCAAGCCAGGCACTACCTGAACCCCCAAAGTATGTAGAATAATTGCCTTTTTGGCTACATTTACAGGGGGCCATTATTTTACCTACTTTTGGGGTCCAGGTAGTGCAAACTAAAGGCCTGATGCTGGACATTACTATGGTTGGTTGTCTTACATTCATTCATAGGGGGTATCAAGGTTTTAGGAAATAGGAATATGGAAGTCGAATGGAAAAGAAAACTGACAATCAAATAGCCCGGGTCGAGTAGAGGCTTTGCAGAAATAATTACCAATACTGTGACCATAGATTCCTTACCTGGTTATCGTATACGGTACCTCAGATGACTTTGAAATGTGGTTAAGCCCCCCGCCTGATAAAAGAAAAAGTCTTCCTGGATAAAACCAAATCTTGCAAACCCCTAAACACTAAACACAAACGGGATCGCTCCCCGGCCATGACCGTCCTCAGAACGAAGAAGCCTAGAAAATTATCCTAAGATCCTGGTATAACTATAGCAGAGGGTCCCTCAGATAGACCTTAAAGTGATATTGGTTTACATGTAGGCCCCGACGATATGATGCTCCATTTTCCGAGTTCCTGGAATCTCAAACCCTCATGTTGAGGATTTCGTTTAGGGTTCCCATCAGCCAGAATGACTGTCATATGGCACCTCTTCTACCAAGGGACCTAGTCGGTTGAGCTACTCTGTCAATTCAGAACAACCACATTCAGTCTCCAAACAAGGGGGACCCCAATATAGACCCCCAAATACTATAATCTTGATTACGGAGACCCCCACAAAGGTACCCCTTATTTTGGGAAACCCCAATTGCCAAGAGGTACTTCCGAACCCCAAACATTAGTAGGGAATATGTTACCGTTTAGGGATTAGGGTTTGGGGTTTAGGGATTAGAGTTTAGGGATTTAGGGATTATACAGGGGTACTAATCAGGGATGATGGAGAGAAAATGGAAATTACTGCTTAGGGTTTAGGGTTAGGGTTTAGGGATCCGGGCTGCTGTTCGGGAACTTAAATTAAGTTACCATACCATGCGCATATCGTAAATATCAGGGTTACAATGATTTCATTGAAGTTCCTTAGCAGAAACCCAGTCCATCTCCATAAGCTTCTAAGCTTGTGCCATGCACGGGAAATGAGGAAGTTCCATCCCTAAACCCTAAACCTCACATCAGTATTATGAGACTTTAGGGAGCCTTCGGGAGGTCTTACGGGGAGTCCTTCTTATGGGTCCCCTGTTTATAGGGACCCTTTTAAGGAGTCTATGATGGTAAGTAAGCCCTAAACCCTAAACCTTAACCCCGAAACCCAACATAACCCATTCAAATAGTTTCCATGTTCTTTTCCATTATCCCCATATACCCCCCAATATAACCCTAACCCTAATGTTACCCCTAAACCCTAAACCCTAACCCCTTACCCCAATGGGTACCTAAAACCTTCAGCCCAGGCAAGTAGGGACTTCGGCTTCCTCCATCGTTTGGATGTGCCAAGCTCTGGGCTCATAGCCCCTTGATCTGGCTTAAGGTTTAGGGTTTAGGGTTTAGGGTTTAGGATTCAGGGTTCAGGGCTTAGGGTCTAGGGTTTAGGGAGTAGGGTTTAGGGATTAGGGAGTCTAGAGTAAGAGGCAAAGAAAGGATTTTTTGTTATTGGGAGCTTCAGGTTTAGGGTTTGGGGAAATTCCCGAAATAGCTGCCAATCACAACCTTCGGTTTGTAACAGCCAACTGATCATGGCCCAGGGCCAACTTAGGGAATTCCCAATATAAACCCCAGAAGATTAAGATCCTTATTACTTCTAGGGACCCCCCAAACAATCACCTCTAATTTTGGGAGACCCTAAACCCTACATATCCTTATACAATCCCTACAACCCCCTTTAAATGAGGGCCACCCCCATATCCCTGCTGCAGGCGATTGGCTCTCGATTTATAAGCTCTGGGTTTACTAAATGACCGTTGGTACTTTTGAGGGTTAGCAGACCGTAGCACTGGATCTGTTCTGGGGTGTGGGTACTGGGCTTTCGTGGTTTCTCAATGAGCCTACTCAGGGGTAGGCTTGAAAATAGTTACTCTCACTCGCTCCAGCAAATCAGGCATCTTTGATACAGCCTTTGGCTTTTGCGTATGGAGATGGGATTCACAGATTGCAAGATGCTAATTTTGAAGATTTCTGCTGGAAGATTCTGCGAGCCGTTTACAGTTCTGGCTTTCGAGATCTAGACATGGGCCTTACATCCAGCTACGTCAGAGTGTCGTTTTGGTTGTGGAATTGAACAGGGCCTGTAATCTGAGCTGTTGAGGGGAGTTCCTTCTCAATCTAGCCCGATGTGACATTGTAGCACTGATTTTTCACATTCTGGAGATAGCATGTTTGGATTTTGGCTGCGTGACGGTGCCCGAGCAACTGGACTGACTGCATGCAGCAATGCCGTTTTGCTTTAGCCGCGTAGGCTCTGCAACAAGTTTGGGTTGGATGCCGGTCAGGCTGGTTATGTCTTGCGCAACTTAAAATATGTGATTGATGCCTATACACAACACAGCATGTGCCCCCGCAAAGCAAAACTTGAATGCGTGATAAGTACCCCAGGCTGAGTGCAATATGTGCTACGACTGTGATCTTGCGTTCTCAAACGCATTCCAAGCACACCACAAAAACTGGCAAACAGGAGCAGCTCACCTGCCCAGGTGTTTGCGCAAAGCTACGAAGCCTACTATGATCTACAGGTTCAACTGCGGTCAGGCACCCCGGTGTTCAAGAGTGAGGGGAGCGTGAAGATGTGGGGATTTCCAAAGGTTGGAGCCCCTTTTGGATAGCATTTTGGGTTGTCTGGTGGCCCTCCTGTGTATGGAAACTACTGTGTCTTTGAAGACCCCTCAAAATGAGAGAGGATAAGGACGCTCAGTTTGGGGCACTTGCACTTCTTAAAGCTGCCCTTCAGCGTTTCGGAAGAAACCCGCCAAAGGAGCCATAATAGAAACTTCACACAGAAAATATGTGTAGGGAGCCAGTACATCCGGACTTCACAAGAGCCCCATTGTGAAGCAGTGTACTGGCGACATCAATATGCGCCGGAAGCATGTAGAACGCCACATTTGCAACAGTGTTGCAAGCCTACAAGGAGCCTGTACTATCAGAAAAACGCGTCCACAGCAATTCCTCATGAAGAGCACTGTATCAATGATGGTCGGGCTTTGTAGCCAAGAGGCCGCCAAGACAAGATGACAGCGACACACACACACACACACATCCTTTCAACCCCAGAAACCCTGTGCATCCAGATGTCACTTGGCTGCTCGTACCTGTAGAGTCCTTGCAAAGATGCTTGCGTGTAAGGAGGCATGCGTCGCGACTATGTGGCATTGTGCCACGGCTACAGCGGTCTGATGCGGGAGCACGAGGTTGGGAGCCAAAACGAGACCCGGGGCTCTGGCCATCATACCGTTCAATCATAGGGACACCATGTAAGTAGGGGACGGCAAGGAGCACAGAATAAGGATTTGGTGGCGTTTTTTCAGTGTTTAGGGTTTGCGCCCCTGCGCTTCTAAGAAGGGCGGTGTTTTTCCACAGCTGGCTGGGGGATCCACCTGCGAAAGTCATGGCTGCCCTCCGTACTAGGCTATTCGCCAGGCTTTATTACTCTTATTAACACTGTAACTATTTCTACTACCAGCACTATTTCTATTTACAAATGATTTGGCTATTTCTATGCTTATTGGTATTATCACTGTCCATTCTATGGACTATTGTGGCATTCCCAAGGCCTTATTACTATGACTAAGACTATAACTACTACTTCTACTATCACTATTTCTATGTACTGCACTAGTTTTCTATTCCTATGATTGCTGTTGTTATTACGATCATTGTCCCTTTTATGGGCCGTTATGGCAGTCTGGTTGATCTTGGAAGCAGGCTTGGGATTCAGGCGGCTTCGAGCGGTTTAGGGCTTAGGGTTTAGGGTTTTGACCGGCTAAAGCCCTAAAACCCTAACCGAAACCCCCTTAACCATGTGGCTGGGCACGAGGAGTCAAGATTTTGGCAGGAGGCCGGGGGCCAGAAGCTGTCAACGTTGATTTTTTTTTGCGCGGCCCGCCTGGCTTCCGGCTTTTCTGAGGAGGTTACAAGTCAATGACGGTTTTGATTGCTTTGTGCCTGGCTTCTTTTGCTACATCTCAAGCCCAAAATCCTTTAGTTTTCGTCCCGTCCCTTTCTAAACCCTAAACAAATTAGCGGCCCCTAGCTCCCATGTCTTTGCCATCTCAGAAGAAAAATGCTGCCCCCAAACGCGAAGAAATTGTCAGCAACCGGACGCTTGCGGTCAGGTGAACGCTCGTGTCCATTGGCTGGGGAATTCGGCAACCCGGTCTGCCGGCCAAGGAAAGCCTTCCAGGAGCAAATTTCAACTGGGACTGACAAACGAAAATGGTAATTACTGCACTGTTTAGGGCTCATGTTCCTAAATCGCTAAAACGGCGGAGAATCCAATCACATGTAAAATGCAAGGGAAACTGTCAAGTTCATTTCAGAACTGGCCCTGAACTTGTGAATTTGAGGTGTTTAAGAGTTTGTTGCAGCTTGCGCTGTTAAACGGTTTAGTTTGCACACTTTGGGCATAAGGGTATGCCCAGCTGTCATGTTTTAGGCGTAAACAGCCCGAAAAACCTTGCAGCATCAGTTGTTGGTTTCTACTTCTGTGCATACTGAGACAGGGTGCCTACACCCCTAAACCCCACAACCCCTTCTTTGTGTGACAGTGGTTACCCATGGGTTCAATTTTGTTTTTGGAACCCGAGTTTGTCTCTCGGGTAGGTTTGTTCGGCAGTCCCAACCAATAGTATTTGCATTACGCCCTCAACTCGAAACCCGGAGCCTGGTACTTAACGGCGTTTAGTGGCGAATGACAATAGGTATTTGGACGCCAGTTGCTTTGAAAAGCGTGTTTTGGCACGATGCTTCGTGCGCGTGGTGCGAAGCATTTCTGCCAGACGGCTTGGTTACCATCTGGGCTCCATGAATGAGATGGGTGTTTCTCAGAATGGGGTCCCCCAGATCCATGTAGAAATTTGCCTTGAGTGCTAGGTTTTGAGCTCGGGTCAATGCATATCTTCTGAAGAAAGCACCCAAATCTCGAATCCACTATTCTCGAGGCTCTGCTTCGAGGTAAGTTGTGAAAGCACCAACGCGACGAGTTTATTCAGTTATTCCTTAACCTTGAACCCTAAACCCAAAAGCTTCCAATCCAACCCCCTTGAAGTTTCAGAAGACCTGAACCCCAAAACCCGACGCCATCTTCTCACAGGACTCACCTTCAACTCATCTCGGCTGCGGACAAGGATGCAGGCACTTGCTTTTGAGGCTTCCTCCTTGTGCACCTGAACCACCTGTACCTAGACCTTCCAGTGTAGCGCAAGCTGGTTTGATTTGAGGTTTTCCCGGGTTGTTTTCAGCGTGCTCCGTGGTTGAGGTTCTCAGTTTGTTAAGCATCTGTAATATTTGGCCAGTGCAATGAGAGAAGCAGTTAGGCTTTTCAGCACAGCTGGGTTCTCTGGGTTTTGAGCAGACTGGGGTCAGTGATGCCCGGTCTTGCTAGCAGGAGGCATGGGTTGAGATTGTTGACACAGCATATTGCTCTGAAGCTGCAGCAGGGTTTGCAGCTCCGCTGGCGATCCGTCCCTTCTGAAGGGATGCAAGAGAGCCCTAAACCTTACACCCTGAATCTTTGCAAGGTTGTATGGTATTTGAGGGCGGAGGCCATACAGAATGGCTCCCGAAAAGGGTACCATAAGCCTGACTTCACAAAGCCCGTGCCTCGACCCTGAATTCCGCCGGCACTCCTGGCAAAAGCCCTTGCCCCTTGACAACCAGCCCTCCAGCCTGCAATTGCTATTGATTACTACGTACTAGGCTTGCTATTATGTATATTACTGTTGCTATGATGACTACAACTTTAATTCTTGTCATTACTATTACTCTCACTATTGCAATGTTAGTGATGCTTACTTTTTGGAGGTTGTCTGCTCTTCATGGAATGCCTCAACCCCAAGTCCTAGGATTCAGAGTAGAAGCCTGCATAATTACGGAAAGTATTATTCCTATACCACCCTTATACAATTATAGTACAGTATACCCTAAATTACTATGCCAAGTAAATGGTGGTTCCCCAAAATCATGGGTAGCATTTGGAGGGGCCCCGTACAGTAACAAGGATTAGAGCACATTGGGGCCTATCCCCCATGTTTTTCACAGTATACTAAGGTCATCCTTATTGTGAGGACAAAGCATGGCAAATAATGGGCTCTCAAATTTTGGCCATTATCCTACCAAGTTTGGAAGTTCAGGTGCTAAACAGCAAAGCCTTGCCCTAAATCCTGGGAAGGCCCTAGACCCGAAACGCTAAACCCCTGAATATTAAACGTGGTTTAGGGTTTAGGGTTTAGGGCCCAAACCCCTAAATCCTGAACCCCTAAATCCTGGGAAGGCACTTTCTTCCTGGCCCGGATCTCTATCGCAACTGGCCGGCGGCATCAGATACGCAGCCATTGTGCGCACATTGGCCATGCCACGGCTTGACGCCAGGCCGACATTACGTAATGTTGGGGTAATATTAGGGTTATAGGTTTAGGGTTTAGGGTTTAGGGTTGGGATAATATTAGGGTTATATGGGGGGGTATATTGGGATTATTGGGGTTATATTGGGGTTGTATTGGGATAATGGAAAATAAAATGGAAACTCCTGTCTAGGGTTTAGGGTTTATCATGGTCCCTTTAAGGGGATTCATGAGGGAAGCTCAGGCTGTAGGGTATGCAAAGTAAGAAACACATGGGACGTGAAAGAGAGAGAGAGGGAGAGAGACGGGCTAGAGTCATTGTAGGTGTGGCAAGCAGTGACATTCTAGGTGCCGTTGAGGCTTGGATGGTAGCATGTTGCGACCAGGATGGAATCTGTAGATCAGTTTCACGCCCCAGCTGAGTAGAATGTGACCCAACATCGCATCGGAGGGGATCTTTTCCTTTGCACCTCTGAGTGTAGGCTTTACAAATTCAACCAACGGGGCCTGGATTGCACTGAATTGATCCTCTTGGGTGGGACCAGACTTGCGGACGCTCACGTGGGCTGCAGGCAGTGCCTGCGAGGGGTCGTACGGCCCCTTAAAGCCCAAAGAAGACGACGGAGAGAGCGAGAGAGAGAGAGAGACATATGTATGTGTGTGTGTATATATATATATGCATGCATAATTAGAGGGTTTGGGATTTGGGATTAACTTGCTGGTCGTTAATGGGGCCTGGAGGCCAGGGCTACTGTAGTAGAAACCAATAAGACAAAGGTTTGCGATGAAGGGTTCAGGGGTTTGATCTTTGCGGCCTGTGCCTTTAGCCCTGAAGCCATGAGTCCTTCGGGGTACCTAGATCCACCATACCCGCCCATCCCATTCAGGGTACCAGACTTGAGGTCTAGCATCTTATACACAACGTTTGGTACACCTAACAGAGAGTAGGACATGAGAAGCCTAGCTGAACCCTGAACCCTAATGAACCCTAAGCCCTGAATCCTAATGAGACCCCGAAACCTTCTATAAAGCCAGACCAAGGCGACGCAAGATATAGTGCCCGCGCCACCTTTCGCGAAGACTGCGCATTTTGTGCACGGAACTTTCTCCACAGGTCGCTTGCCAGAGTACATCCCCTCCCGCTCATAATAAGATACATAACCCGCCATAGAACCCCAAACGGAGATCCCGCCCTGATGTTTAGGGGGCGCAGTGTTTGTGTCGTAGGAAGGAGGCGATAGGATTAGGAGGAGGTTCTTGGATAGGTTCACGAGGGCGGAATTTCAGGTCATGCGCTGTAAGCTTCTTTATGCACTTCGCTTACAACTGCTCAGGCGTGGGGTTTCTTGGTTCCATGCTGCCTCAGATCTCTGCCAAATTTGCAGCAAGGAGCCTGCCAGGAAAGACTTTTCTCATACTGGGTCCATCCAGGGTACTGTCACTTTGCACCTTTCCGTAATGAAGCCGTGCACACTGAGAGGCTACCAGCATCACCTAGTACGGACTTCTCCAACAAAGCCATGGAACTTTGGAAGGGGCCCAGCAGGATAGCCCCTCAAAACAAACTGGAATAGTCATACCAGTCACAATGAACATGATGGGCATCTTGTCAAAGAAAAATCGATGAAACATTCCTTATGGCAGCTTAGTGCATGGTACAAGTCCTCAATTATTCTCCTTCAAGCCTTTGGGTTTGGTTTGGGGCGGAGGGCCCTATCCGCAAGCTACATGAGTAGTATGGACGGTCTGGGCACTGGCTCAAACACTTTGGAACACTGCTCAGTACCAGTTTGATAATAACCAGAATAAAACTAGACAGTGCCTTCCATGGGGCCGTACCTAACACATACTGTAAACCCTTATACAATCCCCCCGCCCAGTTCTCATGTCATGTTCCATTCTCGTTTCATGTCTTCCTCCGGCCTAAACCTTAGATATCCTTATATACTGCCTATGTCACCCTTCATATCATTCCTACCATCCCCGAAGCCCTAAACCCTGGTGGCTCAGATACTCTGTGACCTTTCTGGATCGTGCCGGTGTGGAGCAGTTTGCCTCGGCTCCGCTACCTGCTGACCTCTGGGCCGCAGTCCTGCAACTCACCTTCAGGCGGGTTGGGTGATAGTAATAATAATCATAATAGTAATAGCAATAATAACAATAATAGTAATGAGAATAATAGTAATAGTAATAGTAGTGGGACTTAGGATTTGGTGTTTGGGATTTTGGGATGCTGGAGGTTTCAATGTTTTGAGGGTTTCGGGTTTGGATTTCAGGGTCTGGGGCTGAAGTTTTGGAGGCTAGCTTGGATGGTCAGGGAGGCTCAGGAAGTCGATTTATGTTGGGGACCTTTGAGTTTGCTGTGAATACAGGTTGGGGCAGCTTGCAACTGGCTCTATGGTCTACTGAACTTGAAGCCTTAACTAAGCCCCACGCCGTGTCCAAACAGGAATGTCTGCCTTTGATTTTGGATGTGTAGGGATTTGTTTCCGTCCAGGCTTTGACCCGCAGCTCTTGTAATTTTGAAGCCCTAATCCCTGAAGCCTACAGCCTACTGGAAGCCCATGAGAAACACAACCTGAGAACCCTAGCCCTAAGAGTCCCAAACCCTAAGAATCCTCACCCTAAACCCTAAGAACCCTAAACACAAGTCTTCACTAGGACCACACCTGGCAAAGTTCTTCAGCAGCTGCAAGACCTGGGACAGGGCTAAGGGGAGCCCAGGCAGCATTCAGGTCCTCAGCTTTGAGAACTGGGGTTTAGGGTACAGGGTTTAGGGTTCAGGGTTTGGGGTACAGGATTTAGGGTTTATGGGTTCGGGTTTCAGGGGTGTCTTAGATATATGGTGATGCTTAGGATTTAGAAGTGGTGGGCATGAAAGCAGTGGAACTGAAGATGCTTCTGTCTTGGGGAAAAGGGTTTCCTCAGATCGTAGGAAGGCGACGGGCTTCTCTTGCGACCTTTTGCTGTTGGCAACAATTTCTGCTCACATGCATTACTAGCCTTGACTTCAAGTCCCATGAATTTCTTTTCCATGAATTTCTTTTGGGGGCCCAAGTGCATAAGTCACATGAGACACTGTTGCCGATGATTGCGCGCTGCGCTACCATTCCGGAGCCTCAAAGACCTGCCCCTAAACCCCTACACCCTAAACCCCAAACCCTAAACCCCTAAACTCTGGACCCCTAACTCCAAGCCCTAAACCCTAAACATCTGAAAGTCTAAAACCATACACTAAAACCTGATTGTGTTTGAATCCCACGTTTCGAGCCCAGCCCTCTACATGGGGTAGGGTTGAGGGGGTAGGGTATTTCCCCAACGAGAGAAAATTAAATGAAAAAGACGATGGAAAATGAAATGGAAATTTTGTTTACTTAGGGATTTACAGAGATTGTAGCCTACTTGGGCGGTCAGGGGGCCCTTGTAACCAGTCGTATATGCTTCGTGGTATTAAGTATTGTACTAAAAGCTTGCCAAACCCCCCGACCCCCAAGTGTAAGCAGGTCCTGCAGGCAGGTCATTCGCCCTGAAGTTGCGGAACGATAGCCTTTGCATGTGCCACTTGCCGAATCGCCTTACTGGCCTCTAGAATCATAGGTCATAGACTAGTGGGTAGGAGGGCTTGCAAATGCAGGCGCGAAGGAACGAGGGAAATTATCCCAAGACATGCTGTCTTTTTAAGTAGGGTCTATTGTTGCTCTTATATGACAGTTGGAAAGCTCCCAGCGCTCCAAGGCAGAAAGCCCTGCTTCACCACCACTGTGAAAAGTGTTTTGTGGGCACACTGCCAAAACACAAGATCCTATGCCACTTCCCTTTTCGAATAAGATGTCATTTCCCTAAAGAACACGGTAGCGCACCATTACATACCCTAGGGATCCAAATAGCCCAATGTAGGTAATATTTACAGACTTTGGGGCCCAATGTACGGGATATTTGTATACATGGATCTCTAGGGATAATGAGGGGGTCTTCAACATAGGGGTGGGTTGTTTTCCAAATTCCCAGGAATGAGCCGCGGCTGCAGCTGTTGCAAACGCAGAAAAATGCCAGGGAGCCCGATACCCGCTGGCCGGCGTCAAAGGCATGACGCAACGAGTGGGACAAGCAATTCATGTGAAGATTTTGAAGCAAAAACAAGCATTCAGTGCATGAATTCTATGACGCTATATCCTTCCTTCTTCAAAAGATTTTAGCCCACCCTAAACCCTAAACAGTAACTTAGCCTTGACATGTGGCTTTGTGACGCCTGGCATGATTTGTAGTTTTCTAGTTGCCTTGAGTATGAGCGATGGGTGTAGGGCTTGGGGATGTTTAGCGGGGTAGGGCTACTGCCCAAATAATGGAGAGTCAAAACTTGAAACTACCATGTACAGCTAGTTTGGGGATTGGCAGCTCCAGCATCTATAGGGCTGCCTAGCCCCCTAAAACCCTGAAAGATAAACCCTAAATCCTAAACCCTAAGCCCTAAGCCCTAAGTTTGAGGTTATGGTGGAACCAGGACCCATGCATGCTGAGGTCGCAGGAACCCAAAAAGCCTCCCTTGATTCATTGCTGTTGGAAGTCTGGAAATTAGAGGCTTCCCCTAAAACATTAAATCCTAACCCTAAAACCTTAAAGAACCCCAAACACTGCAGTACTTCGTGAATGGCTGCAGCTCAGAAATTTCGTGCTGAAGGATTCATATTGAGACGCATCAGGGGGGGATTCTCAAAATAGGGGGTGCCCTGGAAGATTAAGGGTTTAGGGCTGAAGGTCTTGGGTTGCCAAGCCCTAAGCCCTACACCGCAAGCCCCAAACCCTCAGCACTAAACCCTGAACCCCAAACCCTAAGCCCTACGCCCTGACTGTAAGCCCTATACTGTAACCCCCCAAGCCAAAAGAAATAAGCGCTAAGGCCTGAACATAGGTCATACACCCTAAGCCCTACACCCTAAGAGTGATACCCCAACCCCAAAGCCTTAGAGCCGTCAACTCCTGAAGTCCAAACGGTTAAGGTTTAGGGTTTAGGGTTTAGGGGCAAAGCCATATAGGGGATATATAGGGATTATGTAGGGGTTGTAGTATATACTCCTTAAAGGGGATTGTATAGGGGATTTCTACAGGGGTTATTCGGGAGGATACTAGGAGTTTAGGCTATATAGTCCCCCTTAAGTAGATAGAATATGGGGTATATGAGGTTCATATTATGATATACCCAAGCCATGTTCTATCTACTTGAGGGGGACAATAGGTCATATAGGGGATATATGGGGGCAGCTTCAGCCAGCCGTCAAGCATGGCTGTGGTGATGGAGGGCCATGCGCGAGGAGGGCGAGGCACTAGGGCTTTGCAGGGGGCAAAGGAAAAGAGAATGGCAGTCTAGGGTTTAGGGTTTAGAGGATTGGGGTTGGGTTTTGAGATATTACCCCAAGAACGGAGATGAAAAGCGAAAATGACATGGAAACCAGGATTATCGAGTGAGGGGAAGTCGGGGGGCGCCCAAGGTTTGAAATCATCTCTAACAGTCAACAATTCGGACGACACTAGTGTGTCGCAATATTCCTACTTAAGCTTGGGGGTTCGGGCTTAGGCGTTCTCATTGTAGCGACATCCAAAAGTTACGCGGCGCACTTCTAGTCTGGGAGCTAGGCCAGTCCTGCCTAAAAGGGAACAAATCTGGATTGGAGACCGCTTTGCCAACAAAAGGCTAATGTAGACCCCTACTAATTAACAAACCTGCTCCTTTTAATGGCCTTAATATTAGGATCCCTATTATAACTCCTGTTCAGGGGTTAATCAGGGGTCTGCATTAGCAAGCAACAACTGATGGCATAGGAGCTTCAAGATAATTACGGATACTGAGCGGCCAGCAGTAGGTGAAGCTGGTAGGTTGCATCTAGAAATCCAACAAGACCATAAGTAAACGTATCTATCCATGTACAGGTGGCTTGTATGTACATATGTATTTCCCTGCCCTACCAAAATTGTGGAAGGGATCCTGCTTGTCCGCCTTTATCCATGAAACTATACTGCTCACGGGATGTGTAGGTGGCTATGCCTAGGACGATCTTTGCAGAAGAGCTCAGCTAGGAAGGTCGCCACTCCGTGGGGGCCCCATACCCCAAATTGCTGCAACCAAATCCGCTCCCACTCAAGCACTGACCCCAGAGCCCTTACAACCCAGGGTTTAGTGTTTAGGGCCCCAAGCCTGAAGCCATAGCGTAGGCCATCTCGGCTGCGCGCCGTGCCTTACGCCGTCTGAAATCACTTCGAGCCGAACCGCAGCGCGAAGAGGCTCTCAGGAAGTCGGGTTTAGAGTCTGCTGGATCAATGTTAGGGATCCTTTATACTGTTTGGAGCATGGAATTCCTTATACTTATGTAAAAAGGACCCTTTTTTCTTCCTAGTGGGTTAGACTCGTTCAGTATCATTTCTCGCTGCTGCAGTGGCCGGCCGTGATGCCCCTGGCCAAGTATCCTTCTTTGAGCTGCTCTTCGACATGCTACGGTGGATAATAAAAATCCTGCATGACCCAAAGTACCCTAAACCTTGGGAATAATGGTACTATAGTATACTAAGGTCATGCAGGATTTTTTGGTATCAACAGTAGTATCATTCCCTGTTAGCGCTCCGCAGGCTATGCAACAGTTCCGCACGGTGCCCTTTGAAGGCCCACATCTTGGCAACAAGGACTACGACAGTCATCGGTCCTACTACCATGTGTCCCCCCCGGTCAGATCTACACTGGGTTGCTGTTAACGAACTTAAATTAAGCTACTATATTGGGGAAACCCTATTATTTACTCTATATACACCCATTACGGTAACTTAATTTAAGTTCCTTAACAGCAACCCAGTACAGTGTTGCCGCATTCCATGCTGCAAGAACTTTCCCGGCTGACTTTTGAGCTGAGTTTCTTCTAGTCCTTGTGTTGAAGTGGCTGTCAGCCCCTTTGGGGGGGGGGGGTGGCGGTCGCTAGGAACCAGACCGAGCCTGTCTTCTTCCTAGGGTAATGTGGGCTAAGTTTAGAGCTTAAGGCTTGTGGAAAAGGATTCTGGGCTTAGGTCTTGGGAGCCATGGTTAGTAAGATGTAGGATTTGCTGTGGAGTTTATGATCTCTGCGCCTGGTATAACAAAATTGTCTTCCTGGAATTCTCCATGCTTCTTGGTTGCGCAAAACTGAGGCATGGGACATTTGGGTTAAGACACGCGGTATTTGATGGGATTTATACCGGCATGTTTGTGGAGATTCAATCCGTCACTCCTTACCAGCAATAGGCACCAGTTGCAGTTTCATGGGCCAGAGGTTGCCAGGTTGGCAATTTCAGCAGCAGGGGTATTCCCCACCACCCAATAATGATTTCCGCGCCCCCGAAATAGTGAAGACCCCCATACAGTGCTAGAATACAACCAGGGGGAACAACTGTTAGCGGGGTGGGAAGGTTTACTCTGTGGGGGAGGATTGTTTCATCATACGCATGCAGCTCTACGCCTCACTCGCCTAACCCTAGATCTGAACCCAAACACGAAATCTAAACGCTGGTGCATCTGATGAGGGTTTAGGGCTTAAGGCAATTTAATCCTACATAGGAATACCCAACATCCTTGATTATGGGTGAGTCTGGCGCATTGAAAGCGGCAAGCCACCTTCTGGAGAGGTAGCCCGGACTCTACCGACTGCGCTGCGGCAAAAGGCGGACACAGCGAGCTGTATGCCGGATTCCCGCACGATGCATTAATAGTCAACGAAACCTGTACATGGTACTTTCTTAAAATAGAGGGCCCAAATATAACCCCCAAATATTTTAATCCCTATTAAGGGGACCCCCAAAAATTCACCCCTAATTTTGGGCAACACCACTTTTTTTGGGAGTGGTCTTGAAATTCCGTTTGTTGAGGGGCTAGGCGTGTCCGAAGGAAGCGAGCTGACAGAGGGTAAAGACGCATGGGCAGCAGCGGTGTCATTCTGCATAGATACCCAAGGAAAAGGAGACAGCTTGGCTGAATCTTGGGTTCCTTACAGAATAATAGACACAGTTGCACAAGAACCAGCCTCAGCTCTCCAGCCGTTGCTGGATTTCCATTTATGTCAACTTATATGTAATCACTTCTGCGAATATTGCAATAGTATGCCTCGTGCACGCTGAGAAGGGCTTGCAATCCCCTCAACACAGTCCCCGGGCCCGTACTAGTCATAGTCCATCATGGTCCCAAAATCTCAAAGCCACGCCCTCTCTCCGAAACTGAAATGATCCGAACGGTAACCCCAAGGGTCCAAGGACCCGAATAACAGGGTTTTAGGGCCCAAATACTATAATATTCATGGTATTTGGGCCCTAAAACCCTATTATTTGGGTCCTTTGACCCTTAGGGTAAGTTTGAGG
>CAJNIZ010000394.1:13686-32115 GCA_905231905.1 Symbiodinium pilosum | reverse complement strand
ACTACTAGTACTACTACTTCTACTACTACTACTACTACTACTACTACCACTACTACTAGTACCACTACTGCTACTACTACTACTACTGCTACTGCTACTGCTACTACTACTGCTACTACTACTACTCCTACTCCTACTCCTACTACTACTACTACTATTACTACTACTACTACTACTCCTACTACTACTACTACTACCACTACTACCACCAGTTGCTTAAAGAAAAGACGTTTAAGACAACTTATAGAATCCTAACGGCTGTGATTTGAAAATGTTCTTGTACTTGGTATCCCTTTGAATTTGACTTACATCTGTTCCCAATTCTTGTGTTAGGAACAATGATGATATGTCTCCCCCACAGGCACCGGATGCTGTGACGCGCTGGGACTCAAGCACCCATCTGTGTCCCACTATGTCCCGCTTGCCTCCCAATTATTTTCCGTCATTTCCTCGTTGTCTCGCACTTGGCTCGCACAGGCACCGGATGCTGTGACGCGCTGATGGGACTCCAACACCCATTTATCTCCAACTTGATTCCCACAGGCATCGAACACTGTGACGCACTACCGGGACTCCGATGGAATGTATTGCTGGGCTCCCGTATTCATTGGTCTCTCAACTGCATCCCACTTATCTAACATTTGTCTCCAACTTGATTGTCAAAGGTCAAAGGCAGGGGATACTGTGATGCACTGCTGGGACTCCGATACTCATTTATTGGCCTTGCTTCTGTCCCATGTATCTCGTCTGCGTCTCCTACTTGTTTCTCACAGGCACCGCGACCGGGATGCTGTGACGCACTGCTGGGACGCACTGCTGGGGATCCGTTACTCATTTCCCTCTCCCGTGTCTCCCACTCGTCTCCCAAGGACTGGATGTTGCGACACACTTGGGACTCCGACGCGAATTAAGTTGCCACTTGTCTCCCACATCTCCCGCTTGTCTCCCATTTGTTCCCCAAAAAGCATTGGCGGTGGGGGTCTTGATCTGCTCAAGGAATCGAAAAGGATATTGTGAAACTGATTTGGATTTCCCACTGGACTAGTTACTCTACAGTGTTCTCTAATTCATTTGCCATTTGTCTACGACATATTTCCAGTTCCTCTCCGGAAGACTGTGACACTGCGACGGTCTGACGTCTTTCATGCGTCGGCCAATGGCCCAGGAATGCTGCGATGGTTTCTTTGGACTTGGAGATGCATTTGCCCAAGCATCTCGCAGAGGCGCCACAACATCCACAATCGGCGGCGTGGCCAGGACACCGCGCACTACTCACGACTATCTTAGGCGTTAAGTGGCTTGAATGTTTCAAACGCATCTTGCATGAACTTGTTTACCCTCAGGCACTGCTATCGTTCCAGCAAGTCTGAACCCGCTGAGCCCCTAAAGGTTCAAACATAAAAGCCTCCGGCATCTCAACCTTCAAGCGCTCTTTGAACCAAAAAGAAACCTCGTTCCGCATCCTCACCTGCCGCATCTGCCCAGCAACTGCAGCATCGTGAGCTCGGAGCTCCTGGGACGAGACAGTACGAGTAGTTTTTCAAGGTGCTGAGCCCCTCTTCATGTACCAACAGCTGGAGCAGCTTTCAAAGGGGTTTTAAAGGCACAGAAGAAGGCCACACCATGGGAGACAGACCTGGCGTGTCATAAAGTCGTGGAAGGGAACGACTTTGACCTGTGGCTAACTCATTCACGTGCCTACCGGCGTCATTTGATGCTTTGATTGCATTTCATCTGACTCTAACCGAAAAGTGAGCCGTAATTACGCTGTAATTTTTGAAGCCACCCAGGGGGCTTTGCAGATTGGTCACATTGGCAACTCGCCTGTAGCTGAAAAAACTCCCAGATCGTAGCTACTTAACGTTCTTCTCCCTACATGCTGCCCATGAGATTTGCAGCAATGCGCAATCCTGTGCAAACGCTGCTCGTGGTTAGGATTGTCAGTAGTGAATCACTTGTCAAAAGTGATCCAACACGTGTCTAACTGGGGGCTCGCATCCGTGGATCTGAGTCGGGGACTCTACTGGGAAGAGTAAGGGTCGCTGCCTACCCACAGAAAATGCTGCCGCTCTTCCAAACAGTAGCATCTCCTGGTATATTTTCTGCATAGAAGCAGAAAGGCGGCGCCACTCGTCAGAAATGGCTGCCTGCGCCAACCAATGAAGAATTCTCTTCAGCATTGCACTGCGGCGGCCAATTCTTGACCATTACCCGCACAGGCTCAAAGCAAAAAAAGGACTCCTCTCTGCTGTTGTCTGTCACCAATTTGGCACTTGTGCTCAGGGTCAGAGTCAGGGCCGCGCTGCAAAACAGACAAGTATCCACCCAAGGAAACAAAACATGCAGTCTGAGGCACCTCTTCGCGTGAAGCCATGCAGCCACGTGCCACTACAACGGCCCTAAATTGTGGCACCACCGCAGGTAAGCCACCTCCGCGTCGATCAAGAGGCCCTCAGCACCCTCTCCTTCGGAGCAGCACGGGTCCATATAGATTGATACTTGGAAGCAAGGAAAGAGCTATGACCCAACTGCCCATGGTTAAGTGTAAGCAGGGAGGTGGAGCTGTTCGATGATCAACACTTCCAAAACTCTTTCCACTACCAATCTCTTTGATTGAGCAGGAGCTCCTTGGTTGACTCCAGCCCTCCCTCGTCCTAAACCACCAACCAACTGCTGTGTGCAGTTGCAGCATGTGACCTGTTCTAATTACTTACATTACACCCCAGGAAAAGGTTTTCCAGCAAAATATGGGCACACTCTTACAAGCCGAAAACACGTAAGGATCCATGGTAGTGTCCATGGCTAAGACTTTCTGAAAGGTCCATGAGCAACCCAAATATCAAAATCCCCGCTCAAAAGCCCAAAATTCAAAACCAAGATCTAAATCCCTCAAGGTGAAAAAACACCTAACTTCAAAGCTCTAAGTTCTAAGCTCTAAACCCCCAGGTACAGCGAGGTTGCTTCCCCGGCGTGCGCCTTCAGCACTTCCGCGGCAAGCTGCGCATAGCAGGTGACTGACAGCGCAAAGGTCTCATGGGTTCAACCCGTTATTCAGCGAAGCATGGAGTTGCTGTCAGGGGTTTCTATTTTAGAAGGTCATGCAGGGCTCTGTAAGGGGTTGTATATGGAGATTATGTGCTAAGATTCTGTACGGACACTGTATAAGGTGATCTGAAATTATGATGGCACTAGGAAGGGACAAGCTGATTCTGATTAGTTGACTGTCTCCCTGATGCATTCTGGTGTGGTCTTTCCCCCATCCGCGCGTGATGTCTCCGAGATTGGCTCTGTCGGCTCACTATGTGTTGGGCACTCTTGGGTCCTGCTTTTACAGGAGGAAACTCGACAGCGCATTGGGCGCTATACTCGGGTCAGCGATGAAAACATCGGTCGGACACGCAGATCATTCACATGGCGATGCCTTCTTAAAACCTTAAGAAACCCGCAATTATGGTGGGGAATAACGACCGCCAAGACAGGAATGCTGCTTGCGGTCATGAAGCCGTATAGCGATCGCGAAACCAACAATAGAAACCATAACCCTCAGAACTTCCATGGCACGAGAGCGCACATAAATAAGTACCCATCGTGCGGCCTGGTGGTTCCCTGCAGCAAGCCCAGGATCTCCTGAAACATGTTAGGGGATGGGTGAAGCTTACGCTAGAAATGCCGCTTAAGCATGCCAGGGCACTAAATAGACTGTGGGGACAATAGGGGTCGGATGGGGTCGTTTGGGAACAGCTCCAGTTCAGGGCATGCAAATCTCAATCCAAGCTAATCTGCACACGCTTTCGTGGTCCATGGCTTGCTGCACGTGCCTTCCACCCAGCATTCCAAGCATTACGACGTGGCTTGTGCCAGGTGTGGCTACGCTGGAAATATTGCCATTGCCACGAACGTACGGGTTCTACTTCAATCCCGCTTATACCACCCCAGCGTTCGTCCCCATCCCATTGCCAAGATGGCTTTTAATTACTAAAACTGGGTCCCCATAACCGGCGCCTGTGAGAGCTGTTGACACTCGGCCAGCTTCTTCAGACGAACGCTCAACATGGCCTGATAACTGGGCATCCTAACAATCACAAGAAGTACAATATTAAGGAAAGCATTACACAAATACCCCAAAGCAGGAATGTTGGTATTGCAAGGCCAAGTTGAGGGGGGTCATCAAGACACAAACCTTCTGACTTCTGCCGCAGCATGAAGCTTCTATTTGGTGATTCCCTGTAGGTAGTCGTGACTCGCTGTATTCATGGTTTTGCTTCAACACTTTTCAGTGGCATCTGCATTCTAGCTTACTCCTAGCAGGCCTTCCAGCCCAAGCATGTGATGCAAATCACGGCAACCGTTCTGATGAATCTGCTACCACCGCGGATGCTTGGGTGTGGTTAGGCAAGAGGATCTAAACAATCAACACAGGCACACTTCAGCCAAGAGTGGCCTTCTTCAGAGTGCGTCATACACAGGGTATGCTACGAGGTTCTGCACCACTGCAGTCAGTTACACCTGTGGACAAAGGATTGGGACCTCCGCAATTGAATGTTCCCCGCACTTATGAGATGAGAGCTCTAGAGCCTAAGGCCTCCCAAGACTACCTGCAGAAAAAAGACTTGATATCTCTTATGATGACTAGCGAGAAGCAGCCACCTCCGGGGCATCTCCGCAAGGATGCTTCTGCAGAGATGCAGCCGAATATTGGTCCAAGAACCTCCAGCGGCTGCTTCACTTTCACAAAACGCTCCTGCTTCGTACGTAGACACCTTGAAAGGAACACTCATTTCGGCACATCCCCCGATGACAGGGACGAGCTTTATTGTAGCTTTCTGTTCGGCACGCCACTAGGTGGCAATCCATAGGCCAGGATTAAAATGTATCCCTAAACATGCCGGTTTTCATCGGGAAATTATGAAGTCACATTTCAGGGGGCTCTTGATTTTGGATCTATTACGGATTGGGCAGGAAATACAAGTCGATTCCTTTTTACAGGAGGGCTGCTCTCCTAAACTTGCCCTTGAAATTTCAGCGATTTTGGGCTTATGCAAAGAGGAAAGTCAACCGCCCTTCGTCTGCTTGCTTTGCACAGGCAAGGCGCACAAATCCTAGATTGTCTCTTGGGAGAGTACAGGACAATAACGCCTTGGATGCAAACCTCGAACAGCTAGCGGCCGAGGCGAGCACTGGTGCCTTTTCCACCCTTTTCCACCCATGCCCATCTCGTATGCTGAATGCTGGGTTCTCGACTCTTGCCTGTCCGTCAGGTGCCTCATTCCAAAGCTGATGCTGTGCCTTAGCTCCCACAGTATACAGCCGTAAGAACTGGAGGCTAAAGAAGAAAGAGGTCCTGAAAAGAAGAAAGAAGGCGGGAGCACAGCAAGAGGCTTAAGTCTGCAGGGCAGTGTGCTGCCGTGGCCCATGCGCGGATGTGGGACTTGCATTCTGGCGAACAAGACTCTCTTGTCTCACATGCGCTCGAGGATTCCCTCTCCCCATGAGTCCGAGATGCTCCAGGTGTTCCATCACAGCTGCAACATCCTGGCAACTGTCCGCGGACACGAATGTGAAAGCGCGCGCTTAGCAGAAAAATGCTGGCTTCGCATTTACAAGCGTCCCCCCCCCTCGGTCGACCTATCTCCGTTTTGGGGTCCCCTGAATTACGATGCCCAGAATTCTGGTTTAAACGTCTAGTTCGAGTATATTAAGCTGTATGTTCCGGGAATATCGTACTAGTGGGTCTAGTTACACCTGTGTTCCGGCGGCAGGATTTTATAAATGTGGATCTAGTCACTAAATGTGAACATTCGGATGAATTGCGGTGCACCTGCGAAGCAGGTGTTTCTCTCATTCCAAATGAATGAATTGGAAATTGGAACTGGGGTAGGGAGCAAGCTGTCAAAGTCGGAGGACTTGTCAAAATCCCTACAAACGGCTTTCACAACCCAGCATGTTGTCCAAACCTTCCTGCCACTGCTGTTCTTCGATTCCGGATTAGGTCAGGTGAGAAAGTACTGAATCTTGACCCATGATTTTGAGGCTTTGTGGGATCTTCGTCTTCAAGCATGCAGCTCCAAACCCCTCAATGCTCTCATGCATCCTCATGCCTTATCTGGACCCTCTACCTCTAGAAAAGGATGGAATCAGAAAATACAGGAATTCTGGGTTCAGGTAATGGTATCCCGAAGATTTTGAACAAATGTGAGATCCCTCATCCTGGCAAGACATCGCGCCTCCGCCTCACAGCAGGTCGCCCTGCGACCGAAGGCGCGGCTGTCACATGGGATGTCGGCCTCTGTCACACTTAAGAAGGAATGACGCTGAATTTGTAGGCTGAAATGTACACGCCTGTACCGTCTTCTTACTTACGACACGTAACCCTTGGACCCCCTAAGCCACGAGCAAAGAGGCGGCTGTCTCTGTTTAGGCAGGCGCTTGCTGCGGATTTTCTAATGTTGCCAGCCTGAACCACGCCGCCCTTGCTGGTGTCCTGACGAATGGCAAGAAGCTGGGCAAGCCCGCGCTGAGGAAAGCCTCTTGAGTGCAGTGCACAAGATGGATGCCCGCACACGGATGACATCGGACACCTTCTGTACAACGTTGGTGCTAAGTCTGTGCAGGGGCAGCTGCAAAGTTCCCAACCAAACGCTGAACCCCAAGTTGGTTGTTTTTGCAAGTCCAGCAGTCCGGCATGGTCATTCGGAAGGATGCATTCCGGCAGTAGAGCTCCTGGAGAAATGCGGCAGGGCAATCACACCAGGAGAGTGATGCTTGCAACATCGTCGCAGCAGTAAGCGCAGGAGGAGGACTGAAGCAGTAGAAATGGGTAGCAGCAGTCGTGGCAGTGGTAGTGGCAGTAGCAGGAGGAACGATGCGAAGAAGAGGTGGATGGTCGCGGCAGTTGTAGCACTCAGCGAAATGTCGCAGTCCCAGGAGTTATAGTCTGTAGTGGGAATGAAACCAATGTCTCTTTGGGAAGGCATTGAGATGCGAATGGAGGGTGTTTGACTTTGCACGAGTTGAAGAGGAAGACGCATTGACACAAAGAGTTCTGAAGACTGCGCACCTTAAATGTGAAACACGAAGGTCAAAATTATGTACTTCGAGCATCCCCAACCTTAAGTTTGGTTGTCCAGCACTGGGGTTGTTTGACTGATCCTGGTTAATCTTACTCAGCAAATCTCCCGGGACATAAGAGTTTCAGTTGCTGTCTGAAGCCTACATAAGGCTCTTGCAATAGTTGTAAGACCAACATAGGGTCGGCTTGAACCTGTGATAAAAGCGATGTAAGGTGTTACAAGAGGTGAGAAGGCCTACATTCAGCTTATTCGGGTTTTTCAGGCTTATGTAGGGTCCCTTTAGAAAGGGTTTTTAAGGTCTACATAGGTCCCGTTTCCAGGGGTTATAAGAACTATAGAGGGTCAAGGAGTTATAAGGCTACACGATCCCTTTTGAAGGGGTCTCAGAGGCGGCCTTTTTCGGGGGTCCTTTAAATGGTCCAAGCCTACATAGGGTCCCTTTACAGGGTTGACAAGCGCTCATATAGCCTCCTCTTCAAGTGGCTATTAGGACTCCGGACGGAAAAAGTGCTTTACCGGGTGTATCTACAGGGGGAAGGTGTAAAGGTTGTAGGGATAGTTTGGGGTAGGAATATTCTGCGGCTGGGCACTGCAGGGATACTTTCCGTGCACTGCAGGCATGCCCTGCAATTGGGCACTGCAGGGATACTCGGCGGTTACTGCAGGCATACTCTGCGGTTAGGCGCTGCACGGAGAGCGAGGAGAACATAGACTTCTAACAGTTGCCTGCGAACGGCTTGTTGTAGCGCAACGGCTCGGGCGATCGCGGGGCAGATTCGTGATCAATTTTGGCAGTGACGCTTCTCACAATGTTCTTCTCAAAGCTGCTGTTCCTGGAACCTGGACCTACAGGTCGCGTTGACGACGCTACCATTCCAAGCTAGAAGCAGCCATGCGCGTTCCACCCTCTTGTCCGCATTTAGAAAATGATCAAGACAAACATAAGTGCGAAACGATATTCATGATCCTCTGATCACATCTGAGCTCACACTCGAAGCCATTGGCGCAAGCGCGGCTAGGACTGCAGATTGCTTGGTAATTGTTCGCGACCTGCAGGAAAGCTGGCACGCGCCTGCGGGAGCAGTGGAAGTGGCTGGGTCAACCTGCACTGGCAGTCACAGGCATAGGCTGTCAATTCATGCTACAGCCATAGATAGCTAAGCAACGAAGCTTCTCCTCTTCCCGGCCAGCACCGAAAAAATACAGCTAGGGCCTCTCTGCCTTGCCTGGCCTTGCCAGGCACCAACCCAACAGGACGCGGAGCATGGCCTTGGGAAGCATCTTTAGCCCTACTATCAGGTGCCGAGTCTGAAAGCTCTCACGAAGTCGAAGTTGGAGTCATACTGCAGACTGAGGCTGTTGCCGGAAGCCGGAAGCCGATACGTGAGTCGAACATGATCACATCGTCCCACCAGCACTTTTCTTACGTGATTGTCGCCAACAGAGGCCAAATTAAATGATTGGGGTCTGTGATGGCACCATCATGTTGCAAGCAGGTTTCTGTGGGCCCATATGCTGTAGCTGCTGTTGCTTTTGCAGATGGCGGTGCTGCCACTCTTCTGATCCTGCTTTTGCTGCTTCTACTGCTGTGTGTCTTGTTACTGCTGGGGTGTTTCCAAAGCAATGCTCCACTAGATTTGATGCTGCAAACTGTAAAACACCTGATCGGCGATGTCAAGCTGAGTCCTGTTCTGCCAGCCGAGATATGCAAGCGAGGTGAAAAGGAAGATCGATGATCAATGCTTGTCTTGCTTGCATGAATGACTCATAGCTCTGTCTGCAGATGCGCATCCTCAGCTGCACTGTGAACATGGACACGTCAACAGCTGGGGCCATCCAAAATCTTGCGTCCACCATGTCTTCAGGTCAGGCACAACAGCCATGTGGAACCTATTCATGAGATGTTTAAGGGTTCGCAGAGACCTTTCCAGCTATCCTCCGCGCGGCTCTCCGAATCCATCTTCGCCATCCTGTTGTACATCCTGAAACAACAAACTGAAAAAGCCCTACACATGTGTAGCAATATGAGTAGGGTCTTGGAGAACAGAACTACGCCACATTAATATGAAAAAGACATCCTCCACTTAACAAGCCGGCAACAACGCTAAGTCTAATCTGATTGCAGAGAAACTATGCTACACGGCCCCACTCATTAGAGAATGCTCATACTGTGAGCAGCTGTTCTGCTGCTCCAGTCTTGTATGCCTGAATGCCGGTAGTTCTGCTGAGTAGGAACCTAAACTACATTGCAGATCCTCACGCCGACTTCCTCAAAATCTGCATGCCCGGTACACTGCTCTCTTATCCTATGTATCCCACAGAAACGACTCACGATTTTGAGAAGGTCGATTAGGTGGGAATGTGAGGCCATCAACGCCGGCGCCGGCGCGATCTTGACCTGCTTGCGGGCAAGGGTCGAGTCGGCAAGGGAATGTACAGTTGAGCGGCTCACAATTCACACCAAGAGGTGTGTTCTTTTTGAATTTTGATGTTGTGTTTGTCGCGTTGACCCTGTGTCTACAACGTTAATGTCCAAAGGCTCTCACAGAAGCTGATCAGAAACTTCCCCGTGGCAGCTCATGAGTACATCTTCCAATTCAATGGGCTCACACCTTAATCCCGGGGCGTGTGTACATGTATTTCAGACATGAAGGCATCCAATGAGACACCCTGATATGGACCTAATATGGTAGAAACCCAGAGGCATGACAAATCCAGAAATCTCACAGCAGTATCCACATAGCAGGTGTCCCATGATGCAGAATCTGCTCACTCTTGATGTATTGAGTGGACCCGTACCCCAGTACAAGCCAAGGCTGGAGCCCTGAAATGCCAACCCTGGGGACTGCCTTCCGGATACTTTGAGAGAACTATAAGGCATTCCGTGCTTGCATTGCCAACTACCAAGGTCCAGCTGCCCCAAGGAAGACTGTTGAATCCTCAATGCCCGGTCACAAAAACCCAGCACCTTCATCGCCCTAATCCTCAAGCCACATTCCATCTAATCCCCAAATAAAGACATCTCTTATTCTTTTCAACCCTTTAATTTAAAGCCTGAACCCTAGATGCTAAGCTCTAAGCCCAGAACCCCAATGTCTAAACCCCAAGCCTTAAACCCGAAATGTAGACCCTTAGCAAAACGACCTGGACTCAAAATCCTAAATCGCAAGCCCCCATGTAATGTGTAGAAATCCCAAACACCTGCTGCGGCTGCTGCGCGAGCCATCCGCCTCCTGCGGACCCCTTGGACCTGCAGGTCAAGGGCTATTGGGTTCGAAAACGCTTGGGTTTAGGGTTTACAGGGTTGAGGTCGAATTAGGGCTTACGGTTAAACACGGTCCGGCCTAAGGCGTAGCCATTGCAGGTCTGCATAGCTCCCCCTTTGCGTATGCGCGTTGGTTGAAGGGACACATGCAGGTAATTTCCACTGACACTATTCCTAAGGCTCTTATTCCTGCAATGGCAAGTCATGGCTTCCAGCTTTGATGGCGCTGTTCATTGCTTTTGAAAACTGGCGCTGCTTCCAGTCCTACCTAGCAGTGCTGCTGCTCAGCTACAGCAACGGCAGCAGCAGCAGCAACAACAACAAATCATTATAGTAAGAAGAAGAATATTAATGACACTAAACAAGAGTCTTGACCTGCAGAGTCATTGCATGTCATGATTGTCGTCATCATCATCATCAGCATCATGCTCATGCTGCTCAGGGGGCCATGTACAGATGACGGTTGCGTTCCATGAACAACATTGCAATTGCAGTTCATGGTCCTGGTCAATTCTGACGATGGATGTTTTCAACTTCTAGAGCCTCATGTTGGCCTCAAGCATGCAAGACCTCAACAACCCTTAACAACAAAAGAAACTTGATGGCAGTGCAAAGTAGGAACACCGTGGACTCCAGCAGCCAACCTGCCAGAGGCCCTGGACCTCCAGTCTTTAACCGCCAAAGCGCTGAGACTTATGATATCCTGATACCATGGCTAGTGGGTAGAGCCTATGCGTGGCAACACTTTGAATCATATCTTCCACTCTACATTTCAAATGTCAGGCCTGGATAGTGGAGGCAGGTCAGCCGCAAGGAGCTGTTCGACTGCCTCAATGCGGCACCACGGAGGCACCAAGGTTTCATGGTGTAAAATGAGCCAGCAGTCAAGGGGACCCCTCCTTCCGGCTTGAGGTCCTCAAAAAGGCCCTGCCAGTGCCCTCTGCGAGGAAAGAGACCCCCGTTGCTGAGCCCTCTCTGGTGACAAGCACCTTTGAATACCTTTTAGGTTGGTCCTCCCACCTTGCCAGCTCGAGGAGCATCTCCTCAGCTGGCTCCGACCTAGGAGGAATACAGACATGCATGCATACACTTAACAAGAATGCAATCTTGAACCAGCTGGCATGCTTAAAGATTCATAACATCGACCTAGCGATGCTAGCGCATGAGCAGCAGGGCTCTCCATATCGAATCTGGCGGGTTGCGCCCAGGTGACTTGCGCATTTAGCCCTGCTTTGCAGCCCATTAAGCCAAGTGCCAGGCACACCGTTTACGCACACGATCCGATCGTGTTCCTGTATGGCCTGCTGTGGACTTGCCTGCCGGCAGATAGCTGCAGAAGACCGTGTGCAGACAGAGCTGCCAAAAGTTCAAGCAGCCCAAATTCGTTTTGCAAGCGCTGGCTTATGAGCTCCCATTCCAGGCTCCTGTAGTGACTAAAAGATATGCGAAGCGATATGCGAATAGCTATGGAATCCATTCATCATTAAGGGTCAGGGAGCATGGAAACTCATTGCAAGTTAAGCTGCTCACATCCCAAAAGATGAAGCCTAACTACTTCAAACAGTGATTACCAGTCTCTACACAAGCGCGGTAGGATGTGCTTTGGTTGCTGGCCTTGTTCCAGTCTTCGACAGCGCCTCTGGCATTCCGGAATTCTGCATTGAGGCTCTGCGACGGATTGTGCCAAACACTGAGAGCATATCTGCTGCTCCCACAAGAGACTTCCACTTCACCAGTGCTCTTCCCTCTGCGTGCTGTTGGATGATCCCTGCAATCCTTTTATAAATTTGAAGTTCGAGGCAGCCACGCACCCTGGTTCAACAGGCACTGAGACTGCGACCTGCTGCGATGGTATCAATCCAGGGTTTCAAGGACCGTGTAGGCACGTAGTTTGCGAGAAGCCCAAGCTTCCTGCCATTGGACTGCTCGCTCTGCCATCTGTTTTGGCAAAACTCACAAACCCAGTGCTGAGTTGGGCTAAATCCGAAGCAGCCGCCGGTCCCTGGCTGTCTGAGGACGACAGTTCGCTGCTGCGGCCGCTGCAATTGCAGAGTCGCCTAGCTTGTGAGGGAGTCCACGACTCAGCTGCTTTTCTCGTATTATCGAGCTTGGAGACTACAGTACATAACTGCTCATATGCTCATATTGTGAAATTAGTACCCTCTTAACGAACTTCATCCCGCAGCCTGCGGAATATACATGTATCTCAGACAAGCTTATTTTGCAGATCCATACCTTTCGTTATTCATCAATTCTGAATAGCGAGGTATCAGAGGTATTCCAAAATTACGGATACTCTCTTCCTATCAGGACCCCCAAGAACAGATCCGGAATTTTCAAAAAAAAAACACCATCTAGAATTTTCAGGGCTCTTCAGGCTCATTCAGGCATTTGGACTAATCGCCGCTCTTGATCCAGCCTCAGAGCCGCCATGCGTGACTTTTTCCTTGGGTAGTCATTGAATGATTGCCATGGTCTTGCGCGGAATGTCGCATCGCACTTCCTACTGTCCAACTGCCTGATTTTATGGATGTGCCGTAGCTTGAGTTCCTCGGATGAACGCTCCAACCTGCTTGCAAGTGTCCAGCACCTCACGAGCTCTGGCTCCGTTGACCTCAAGGAGGCGATCGAAGACCTCCGCGACCCGCTACTGCGCGAAGGAGATGATTTGATTTTGTTAGTTTGGAACGTCCATGTGAGGATGAGCCCTTGAGAAATATAGAATGACAGCGCACAGAATCACGCTGAACCAATGGTGTGCAGATGTGCAACCAAAACAATTATGTGCTGAAAGTTTCCGACCAGCTCAAGTAGAGATTCTCTGCGACAGCGATTCTGACCCCGGTTGAGCCTGAATGGGGTGTTCCGGCCGTGACCTTAGCACGTTCCCTGTGCAGGTCTCTGTGCCAAGCACTGCAAACTGCAACGCTGAAACTGCCAATGTAAGCCACTATAGTCACTAAGGGTGCTTCTTGTTCCACTTGCTTACGGCAGGGGTGATCTCCTTGATGATCAAGAAGTCCTCATCAACCATGCAGGGCGGTATAGGCTCGGAAGCTATGGCAAAGCATGAATTAAGAAGAGTCTTCTCCCGCAAGTTTCAACCTGCAACTACAAGTGCGCAGCATGGACCAAAGCCCAAAGACACAAATTCGCCAGGAGCTGCCGTCTTACTTGGCATAAGCTGGTCCTCATCGGAGGTATCAAGGGCTAAGTCCAACTTCCGGAGGGTAACCGAAAAGTGTCCGGAGTCCTGTCAAGATATGCTTGAATGCAAAAAAGCTCATCCTGCTTTTCTAGAATCTGGAGTGACAACTGTGTCACCAAGACCAGCCTCATATTCAAGCCTGCACTGGTTCCTTACTCGTAAAGCAAAGCATTTGTTTTTGGACGAACTCTGCACCTGATACATGTGCTGTGCCATCTACGGGTTCCAAGGTGGCAGCACGAATCCGGTGGTTGTTGTGGCTGGATCTTGCATGTTGTAGCTGGTTCTGAGGGACAGCTAATCGGCAATTGGCAATTCAAACCTCACGTGGCAAGCGGTGAAGATTCTGAGTTCCATGGTCTGAGCTAGAGCTAGGCCGGCACAAGACAAGAACGCGAATTGCAGTTGCAGTGGGGGCCTCCTCGAAAGCCGGTGCGCCAGCAGACCTCGCAGCCCAGGAAGCTGCACGGGCTTCAAAAGCAGTTCATTAGTCCATCCGACGGCTACAATGCAGCCGTATGTGCTCTTACGCCTGTGACTGCCCAGTGGATGGGGACCGGTCCAGAATTAAAGTAACAGGGTATGGCAGCCAGACGCCGGAACTGTCTGAGACACAAACCATTATGCACCACTTAACTTGCCAATCCAAAATCTGCCTTGTAGGGCAGCCGTATGTAGGGTTGCATTTGGGGTTGCTGCCAGCCAAAATTCCATTGCCGCAGCTACATTTCAAGCCCTAGATTTCTGATGCTTCGAGCAATATGAGCCATCCACCTGGCTCAGACAAAGTTGGTGGATTCACTTCAACCTCTGGGCAAGGATTTCAAGAGGTGGCGGCAGAATAAGTGCCTCTCGTCGTCATCCCTCTGGCCCTTGGCAGCTTTGTTGCATCAAAGAATGGCAGCTGTCTCATCTGCAAGGCAAGGCAACATGAGCTGAAAGTTGCCCCGCCAAAAAACCAACCATTCAATCGAGTAGAATTGAGCAACAGGTAAGTGCCGGACGTTCCCATGACCTCACAAGTTGTGTGGTCGTGCACAAGTTTATCTGAGCTACTAGACCTGTTTTTCAGGGGAGAGGCTGTCTAAGACGATTTTGCAACACAAAGTTTCCTGGCCAACGGACTGACACTTTGTTTACCGACATTTTTGAATGTTCTGCCTTCTTTCGCCGAGGCTTTTCCCATCCTAAGTCCTAAGAGTTCCTACCCGTGCAACTTGGCTTGGGGGTGCAACCACTTGCTCGGCCCCTTATACGAGGCCTATGCGCCTGAGAAGCATTGAACTGCGCTGCACATCACTGTAAATTTAGTAAATCCCAAGACATGTTCGCGGAGTTTGTTCTGGGATCCCGGCCATCATCCTGCGCCCCACTTATTCTCGCCTGCACAACGAGCTAATAATGACTTTGTGACGAATTAATGGCCACACGTGGCTCTTCTGAATGTCTTTTCGTTGTTCGTGTGTCTCAGACGGGACATCAGTTCACTGTTGGCAGCTTTGTCGCTGCTATCAGAATGTTGACTTTACGAAGGAGACCTCGAGAAACTCCTCCAGCTTCTCTTTTGTGGCGTCATCCAGCGCTGCAACGCGTGCCTTGGGCCCACATGAAACGATGGCCTTCATGGGACCTGAGGCATGGTGACCTACATGGGGAACTCTCAGTCAAACTATCGACCTCAAGATGCAAAGCTTGATCCCATCCTCGTTGTTTGTCACCCCCAACGTCTAGAACCCAGGCTAGAGCACCCAAGCGGCCGCCCGCTCTGCTGGTGAAAGGGCTGTCAGCCCATCCCACAGCTGTGCGATATCTACGCCTTCACAGTTTGGGAATCCTAGCTTGCTGATGCTGCAAGGGCACGACCTTAGCTTGTGACCTCTGCGGGCTGAGTACCAAGAAGCTTGACCCAGACAGAGCATTGAGGCTGCAGGGTGGTGTATGCAATCGAGGCTGCTGCATGTCATCGGACAACACAACCCTGCTTTGGGACCGCAAAGGCTTCAGACTTCAAATATTCAGAAAGCCGTCGGGGCCTCGCGCATCGTCGAGCGATCTGCTAGCGTCCTTGACATCAGGCATCAACCAGCCAGACTCCAGAGTGCCCTTGGTACAGTACACTTGTTGCAAAAGCACGGCATGCCAGTTGAGACATTTTCATGTCGGAGTTGTGGAAATTTTGTGCAGGCTCACGCCACACAAGGCCAGCCACCGCGGCTATCCCTAGCATGCGGGAGCGTCGCTGAGCTTTCAAGAAGTGTTCCTTCGCAAGGGAACTTGTTCAAGGAATCCGACACTGAGAACGATGATGACCCACCCCGCATGGCATCAGGAAACCCAGGCCTTGGCTTTTCGGGAGGAATCCTCTGCCCTGCCAGTATCACAAAGTTTAGCAAAAACTCTGTCAAAGCAGACTTACAACTTCTCTGATCCTTCAGCCACTTCGACAGGCCCAAATTCAAATAATGAAGCGACGATATGCCCTTGCGAGGTGGGCATGGGCCTTTGAACAGACGTTTGCCCCGCTATGATGCAAACGCTCAACTTCAACCTCACGACTGCAATGCAGTCAAGGCCTCTCGGAAGGTGCAAGAGCCTGTGCGTTTCGGATTGGCACGTTAAAGGGGGCTTACAAACAGAAAGAAGCAACCGATGACATGGATACGTGGTTGAGCAGGTTTGAAGTTTATGTCGGAATGTTTCTTGCCCCTTACACTTAGTACACGCTGATGGTACAGTCGTTGGCTCGCAAAGAAACCAGAGCACCTCGTCCTCTTCTATTTCTCCCTTCTTGACTGCCTGGCACGTTGATGTCTGATGCGTAAGCATTGGAAAAACAGGGGGCGAAGTACCTGGTACAGCCGCACTGATGTCAGAATGTCACTCATGTCTTCATGCGGAAGTTTGCGCAGAGCTCTTTCACAGGAACATATTACAGCAGCTGGTCTAAATGAGGGATCAACCTGCCGATCACCGCACCCCACGACCCTGTAATCTTCGTGTCTACGGTCTGCCGGCTACAGAACTTACTTCTCCGAAGCCAATTCTCCGCCTTCTTGTACAGCTTGTACAATGCATAGTCACCTGGCAAGCAGATGAAGCAAATGCTACCAGGTCATGAGCAATGCATTTTTTCAGCAGGAGGACTCTGGAAGTTTTGGCAAGCCTGCTGCCGACAATCAGATTAAAGCCTGCAAAGCTGCAAAAGTGCGTGGCCTCCTTCCAGAAACTTCTTTTGCTTCTGTGAGAAGAGCACAGCATGTGCTCGTACCTGAATCAAGGCAGCATTCCGTAGCAGTGAATATACCAACTATTGACTCATGGCCGTTGTACTGTCCGTCTGTTGTGCTCCCAAAATGTTGAAAAATGTTGAAAATCCTTCCTGCAACATTCATGCCGCAGAGTCATGCTGCCACTCTATGGGTTCTCAAAATCATGGGCTCCGCTTTTGTGGCGTTCTACTCGGTAGAAGAGCCCCTAGGAACTCCCACGTCTTGGTGGCTGGCCAGGCGGTACATCTTGCCACCCAACTTGTTTGAGCAGTCGTGGGAGAACTTTGCCTGCCAGGCTTTACACGCCGAATGTTGCACCAGGAAATTGCTGATGGGCTATGCCGCTGCACTGACACAACCTGGCAACATGATGAGGGACCTCAACTCCCCCACCAGCTGCTTAAAAGTAGCCAAACGTGGGTAGCATATGTGCTTACCGAAGCTCAGTTAGGATCTCCATGATCCACTTCCTTGCTAGCATACATCAGAAGGAACCGATAGGACCCACAAAGCGTGAAAGGGGTGTGAACAGAAAAGCACATTGAGGCTCAGAGCCCGACATGGGTCATGATGTCATAGATGACAGTCTTTTCAGCCTTGCCATCTTGGCCTTCAGCTAAGTTCAGGAGTTGCTCGCCGCTGGAGTCCGCATGCAACCCAGACAGTATGCAGGTAACTCTGCATCCGTAGGCATCTGCTTACGAAATTCAGGGTCTACTGCCCGGCGAAACTTGCATTTCTATCTGTTTACACCTCAACTGCATCTAATTCTGAGTTTATCACTCGGCAAATGCAATCCCCACAGCATTCAGCTTGATATCCAACTCACTACAGGATTACTGGTAGCTGGCGAATCCTGCAACGGTGAGCCAGTAATCATTGCGCGTTTGATCCCAAGGACATCCTGTGTACCCTGAACCCTCCACTAAATCAGGAGTTTAACGAGGTGTATGTACTTGCAATGCATGAATTCAGTTAAGGACTCCGAGAGTTGTAGTCTCAGTTATATTGGGGGGACTGGAGCTTGGCTGGGCATCGGACATTTCCGCAGCGCTTTGGCTAACCATTTCATGCGCTGCTCAGGCTTCATGCCATGGACCTTCCCGGATATAAGAACACGGAATGATGATCCGCCGACCCCTGGGGCCGGCGCCCAACAGGTTGTCTTGGCTCCCTCACCATTTCCCCGCATGCGTACTTCCTTTTTTTATCTACCTTTCTGTATCCTGGTGTCCCCACACTCGGCCCTCCCTTGTTCTAGCCCAGGTCCACCCGCCCGACCATAGGTTTTTAAGGCCGCCACATCTTCTCAACCCTCTCCACTTCACTCCCTCCCTTCCGTCCTGGTACTACTTCCCCCTTCATGCCCCAAAATGACAACCTTCGGCCGCCTCCCTGGCCCCACCCCCCCTCCCTTCTCCCAGTTAAGGGAGAACTGCTCTCTGGCGCCCTCCCCCAGTCCCCCCCACCCCCCCGAGGGTGCCCCCTCCGCCTCCCTGCCACGCCTCCCCGCCCCCAGTTTTCAGGTTTTTAAGGGAGGGTCTCCTCAAGCGCCACCTGGACCCGCCCTGAACTTTCAACATACGTG
Organism: Symbiodinium pilosum; assembly: GCA_905231905.1. Lineage (NCBI taxonomy): Eukaryota > Dinophyceae > Suessiales > Symbiodiniaceae > Symbiodinium > Symbiodinium pilosum. The sequence goes on along the minus strand of CAJNIZ010000394.1, from coordinate 13,715 downwards.
GCTGGTCTGATAGGAAGCACTTTGCTGCG